>JAIUZE010006869.1:0-135242 GCA_022085475.1 Heliosperma pusillum
TCGGTCTTACAAAGAAAACGCCGAGTACCCCAAATTCGGTAGATCAATTCCCGAAAGAGGCGGAAAAGAGCTCAAGCCTCATAACAAGCGGTACGCTACATGCAAATAACACCACCTCGCAAGTACACAACATTTGACGGCCGGGTCGATCAACGCATAGCGTCAACTCCCAACAACGTCGTCGTATGCCCACTACACATGCAATTAAGCAGTAGGATATCTCTCCGTTCCGACATTCCAGCCTTACGAACGGGAAGGTAGCCAAGGAAATGAGAGTATAAAGCACAACACAAAATAGTGCTCAAACCGTAACATTTGTAAACACTCGGACTCAAAGTGGGAACTAGCAAAAACCGTCACAAAACATGTGATACAAGCGAAGGAAAATATCATATATCCAAAACAGGAATCAATACATGATACCCAAGCATTAGACCAAGTTTAAGAAGCATAATAAATAAGAAACATAGATAACTCTCCAAAACGACAAGTTTGGAAACTAACTTATACAAGGGTTCACTTCAAACTGTCATAACTATAGTTCTAGATATGGAAATGCATAAATTCCAAGTTGAGGTGATAGCTTATCCTCTTACGGTTCCAACGAGTGGTCACAAGCCCAAAACAAACTAGTAACGAAGGAGATATGAGCATTCTACCAAAAAGGGTCGGTGCTGTGAATTTACACGAGTCCACCCGAGAACCAACAACACCTTCCTATCATTTCCAATTTTCATAATTTACTTCTATCCACTATCAACAATCAATATTCATCATCAACAATCATCAACTAACAACAATCATCCTCAAAATCATAATTTCTAAGCTTTCTAATTGTATTCCAAAAAAAACGAATTCTAACATGGAAATCATGTAAAACACGTAAATGATATCGAGTAACCCTTCACCGTTACCTTTTCGCGTCTTTAATCGATTTCTAAACCTTCCTAGTCTCCACCTACATACAATTAGATAATAAAAGATGAAGATCATTCACCTTGAGAAAGACGGATAATTTAAAAAGCGAGAAAGACGGTAATTTTATTACCAATACGGGTAGAGGAAGATAAGAGGGGAAGAATAAGACGAACTTACGTGAATTTGAGCAAGAAATGAATGAACTATGACGAATCTAATGTTGGATGAAAATGGAGGCAATGTTTTGATGGGGTTTTCTAGTAAAGAAGAAAGAGTTGAATTGTGAGAATGAATTAGGTTTAGGGTGAGGAAGGGAGTATATGAAGAAGAAAGTCAACGAAAGTCAAAGGCGGCTCAAAAGTCAAGAAAAGTCAAACTCGCCTTAAGACGGGATTCTCCTGGAATCTCGCGGAAATTCCAAATACGAACTCGGAAATTCTAAATTCGACTCGGAAAATTAAATTTACGATTAAAACTAAAATTCGCTGAAAAGTGTCCGTAAAATATTTTTACTAGAAAAATAGGGTACATTTCCGGGTGTTACAGGTAGTTTGGATTGGATTGGAGGGAGTAGCTTATTATCAAATTTCCCCACATTTAAACATTACTCGTTCTCGAATAAGTAAGTGAATAATTTAGGAACCTTATTCAAACTAACCTAATAGAATACTGATACAAGGCAATGCGCGGGCCTTGCTCCGCCTCTTCAGCTCATGAGAGGACATACATGAGGTAGATGCCCTCTTGATCAAAACTTGACACAACCAAACAATTAGCGCACAAGATAAGTTAAAGTTCCATCTATAAAAATGAATAATGGTCACAAGCCTCATCCATGCGATATATCAATAAAAATGATTCGCCTCCTTGCGGTGCAAGCCCGGTCACTTTTACGAACCTGTAGGGCATCACCTTAGTAACTCTGAATCATTTGTCCTTCGTGATAGACCTTCACAAAACTCGTCCATTGATGAGAGGGCGATTAATCATCACCCCAAGGAGGGGGTCACCAAGCTGAACTTTACATATTGTTCCAATCATATGTTATTCGTGATAGACCTTCAATCTTTGTTCGTTGACCTTAAACGTCCACGTGGCTTCACTAGTCACTTCTACAGACCTGTAGGGCATCACCTTAGTAATTCTGAATGGACCGGACCATCATTTGAAGCTTACCCGGAAATATTTTGAGCCTTGAATTAAAGAGGAGGACTAAGTCGCCAACATTGACCTCTTTCCTTAAGATCCTTGAGTCATTCCACTTTTTTGTCCTCTCCTTGTCAATCTTAGCACTTTATAAGCATCTAGTCTCAAATCATCGAGCTCGGCCACTTGTAGCAAGCAATGTTCCGAAGCAACTCCCAAATCAAAGTTCAATTCTATTATTGTCCAACGAACGCGGTGCTCCAACTCCATCGGCAAATGATACGACTTACCATAAACAATCTTATAGGGCGTGGTACCCAAAATGTGTTTTATAAGACATCACTTAACTTTAAGGACCAATCCTTCATATTCTTAGTCACCACTTTTTCAAGGATCACCTTTATTTGACGGTTCAAAACCTCGACTTGCCCACTTGAGGGGATAGGAAAGTTTGGTCTTATGTTTCACTCCGTACTTTTTCAATAAATATTTAAAAGTATCTATCTTAAAATTGGAACCCATCATCACCTATCACAAATGTAGGCATCCCAAACCTAAGATGGTATTTTTGAAGAGCTTCAAAACAACCTTAGGTCATTTGTGGGCTTGCAAGTTCTTCAACCTACTTCGAAACGTAATCAACAGCTACAAGTATAAACTTCTTCCTACATGACGAAGGGAACAAACCCATAAAGTCATTGAAGTTATACGGTCTCGTCTCTTATCAAAAGAAAATTTTGATTTAGAAATTAATTCTGAATAATAGGGTGAAGGTTTGGCTATTAGAGGGATAACATCAGTAAGTAGATTATACATATGACTGACATACTACAATTAGTGGTGTAGTTGAGCTTTATAATAGAGTTTTCGAAATTTATTTTAAAGGTTATAAGTTTTGCTATGAAGTTTCTGAGTTCATTCACTTAAACATTAAGCTCAAAAAATTACAATATAACTAAAAAACACTACATATAAGTTCAGTTAAATTTGAGTTTTGACATCAAAAAGTTAAATGTAACTTATAGATTTAAAAAAAATCAGAAAAAATGCATATAAACTCAATTAGATATGAGGTAGGGTAGTATTGTAGATCAGATGTATATTCTTTATTTTTTTCCAAAGAACATTCGAAAAAGGTAGTAGTAGCAAGAGTAGGCTCGATCAAAATCAAGAGTTAAGAACTCTAAATATTGACGATACTGCAAGAAGAAAGGATACGACGTCTTGAATGTCATAATTTGAAAAATACGCAATAAAAATATGATAAGGGTAAAGGACTAAAGGTAATTAAATAACTCGAACACCATGCTGAAGCTAATTTTGTTGAGTCTGAGTATGATGGGGATGTTTTAGTTGCAGCTGATACAGAAAGGTCTAGAAATGAGTGAATATTTTATTTTGCTAGTACATTTCACATGACACGTAATAAAAACTTGTTCACGACTTATGAGCCAATTAATGGTGGTGTTGTATTTATGGGCAACGATGGTGAAGGTAAAATAGTGTTACTTGAACTTTGACTAGTGTTAGACATGTCCCGTACTTGAAACAGAATCTCATTTCCTTAGGCACCGTAGAAGCAGTTGGGTGCAAGTCTTCGGTGAGTCATACAAGTGTCAAAAGTTGCTCTTATTTTAATGAAGTTAAGCTGACCTCTTAGCTTTTATGTGTTGTAGGGTTATATTATTTCAATTTTTATAGCATTGTGGCATATGATATTAGGCCATATGAGTGAGAATGGAATGTATGCCATTAACAAGAAAAGACTAATAAAAAAGCATTGTTCCATCAAGGTTAATTTTTGCAAACATTGCATTTTTGACAATACAAACAGAAATAAAGTTAGTTTTTCAAATGGTATTCATTGAACGAAAGGTACATTTGGATTATATCCATTCTAACAAACATGAAAAAGTTAGCTTTTTAAAGGGTAATGAAGAAATGTTGAATAAGGAGTGAATTTATATGAGTAAAGGCAAGATTATAAGATAAGATCAATCGAGGGGCATTTTCGTCATGAAAATAGACAAATGCAGGAAATTTCAAAAATAGACGGAAGAAGCCTACTGAGTTGGATGATGCAACTCATGAAAGCAATTTTTTTTATCAGAGTGCATCTTAAGGGAGATTTTAGAAAAACGAGTTTTAAGAGTGTCATTTCTAATTGACTCATAATTTTAAACAAACATTTTATTGTTATGCTTAAGCTATTTATTTTTTTTCCTATGAAACTTCGGTATTACGGAGTAATTTATTTCATCATTAGACATGAGCAATTGAACTTAACCTGATATTAGACATCAAATCATCAAAGTGAGAAATACTTAAAAAACATTTAAAAGTTAAATTAGGATAACATATAAACTCGAGATACAAAAGTGTGTATTAGGTAAACTTCACTATACAAAATGAAAATCTTGTTGAAAAAGCGTAATTTAATTTTCTCATGAATAAAATTCTCATCTAAAACTGACATATTCGTCATAAGATTAGACGGATCAGATGTGTTTATTTGGGATGAATACGACAAATATAAAATCCTCTTATTTACTCATGTAAGATGATATTTGTCATCTTAAATTTTGACGAATACATTTGTTTTAAGATAGATAGACTACCTGAATTTTATCGGAATTACTTTTTCTCATACGAACTTTACTCTTTCGCATACACTTTTTCATAAACTTTCCATATCATACCCTTTTACTAAACACAATCTTTTTTTTCCTAAATATAATCAAATTGACTCTTATGTATACATCTAGCCTATAATTGAATCTAATTAGCCTATAATTGAATCTAATGTAATTGAACAATGAATTATAATTCTCAAATTAGTGAAGTAAATTTATATTTAGCAATTATTAATACGTTTCTTTTAATTATTAGGTTTATGTCAATTATTCTTAATTAGGGTTTATGGGTGGTTGTTAGGGTGGTCAACGATTGTCATTGGATAGGGAGGGTCATGAATGGGTCGGTGGAGAGGGACGACGGTGTGGTGGTCGTCGTTGGCCGGACGACTACCTCAACCCAAATGACAACCTCAATCAGTGCAAATAAAACAAATTGATCACTATCATTAACTTAAGTTTCTGGTAAATGAAAAGCCCAGATTAATCACTATCATTATCCAAAGTTTCTGGTAAATGAAATAACAGTAGCACAATGAGGATTGGTTGGCAACACATGTGTATATATATGAAAAGAGTCCAGGTGAGTGAAGGGGACTGCGGGACGGACCGTTGGTAGGGTGGTCGGAGCAGGCGAGAAAGGGGAGTGCGGGGCAAGGGGAGGGAGGCCAAGGTTGGCCGGTGGTGGTGTTAGCCGGTGGTGGCCAGCACATGTGGTGAATGGAAATGGTGATGGAGATGAGGGAAGGGCAAAAATTATTTGGGTTAGAAAATGAGAATATGACAAGGGTAATATTGTAAAAGTCGTATGTGAAAGAGTAAAATTCGTATGTGAAAAAGCACGTCCCAATTTTATAAGTGTAGCGTATGGGGTGCATAAGTCATAACTCCAAAATTTTAGTGTCTCTCATGGTTCACAAATTCTAGTTTTAAACAGAGTGACCTGTCTTATTGCTTCAGACGGGTCAAGTTGTATGACGATAATCCTCTCACTTGCCTCATTTATTCTTTTGAGAGAAGATTTAAACTGTCTAAAATAATAAAACGTGATTCCTCTCTGAAAAAAGATCTTTTGCTCATGGTTTGCTTGCTTGCCTCATACTTGGTAGGGCTGAGCAAAAATATACGATACGGTTTTAATATACGGAAACGATACGGTATACGGTTTTAATTACACGGATTTCCGGGTACACGATACGAATTTCCGGGTATACGATACGGTTTTTAAAAAAACCGTACCGGGTCCGGGTCGGGGAAAATCAAAACCGGGTATACGGTTTTGACCCGGTTTAATTAAAAATAACCAAAAAAAAAGTTGTATGTAAAATTTTGTTGTCTATTTTGACTATATGGGTGAAATTTTGAGCACCAATCATTTTATGTGAAACTTATAATATACGCAACTCACTTTATCAGTGACAAATTTCTGTGTGAAGTTTTGCAAATTTATATTTTGCTATTTTACCTACTGACTTTGCAAGTAATTGTGTTTTATAATAATGATCCTAATAGATTATATAAGCATCTTATTTATTGGTCGTTACTAATGTTGTGGATTCGAATTCCAGGTCTGAGCATTATCAATTAAACCGGATCCGGGTATACGGTTTTCGGGTACCCGGTTTAACCGGGTATACGAAAACCGTGTACCCGGTTAAACCGGGTCGGATCCGGGTATTCATTTTTGGCCTTCCAAAAACCGGGTACCCGATACGGTTATTAAAACCGTACCGGGTACCCGGTTTTGCTCACCCCTAATACTTGGTACTCCATTATACAAAAGAAAACTTTGGTTAACGAATAATGAGTGTTTGACTTTGGTAGAAAAGAAATCTCATGTAAACAAAGCAAGAAACGAAAGCCTCCAATAAGTTTATACCTATTTACACGCCACTTTTAGGTAAAGAAATCCTCCACCGAAATGGTAAGAAAATAGTATTAGGGATTTAGGGAAGGTTATTTGGCACTTTACCATCGCTTTAAGCATCCTTCAGTCAACATTTTCTAGATTCTTTTCTTGTCATTGAATCTATACCACCTCTACGTTAAACTTATTTGTTCAAGGTAATCGGTGTAAATGAACATTGTCTTGGACAACTGGTTGCCTTAATGCCTTGGACAAATAAATTCAGGGTTGATGTCCGGCCTTACCCGAGCTAGTTTTATTTACTATTTAAATTTATTTTATATGAAGTATGAGTTATAACTGTTTTTAATTTGTTTAACTAATATATTTATCATTTATAATATATGTTTCTTACATATCTTAAAATTATGATGAGAGGTAAAATTATCAAATAACAATGAAGCACATAAAATAATCTCGTTGTTAATATTACTAGTGTAGATCCCGTGCAAATGCACGATTTTTTAGACAATAATGTATAAAGACGATAAATATTGTAGTTTGGTAACATGCTTGAGCCGTATAAGAGGAAAAAAATTTCACACCAAATAAGATTAATATGTAACCAGAACCTAGTTATATAAACTTCCTTATTATTATAAATAGCATTATTATACCATAATATTTACCAGAAAATAACCTTAATTAAAGACTTAATTATAAAATAAAATTAAAGAATTTGTAAAGGAATATAATCAACTTGTAGTATCTATGTATCAAAAGACGGAAAAATAAAATTATGAAAAAAATTGTGAAAACTAATTTTCTCATATTATATAGAATTATTATTAATGCAATTTCACATGTGTAACAAAATAAAAATACCCTTTAATGTGAGTTTACATATTGAAATTAGTAGTACTATCTCCTATTTATGGTTAGAATTAATATGACATAATGTAATGACTAATCATAGAACATTTCATTTAGGCGGAAAAATTTTAGAACCTCTTATTCTTTTAGTATAAGGGGAATGACCTTCCCAACTTCTCATGTTAACACTATTACGTTTACTACTCCTGCGGTTAGTTACTATAATTTTTTCACTAATCTCGCTATTTTTGCTAATAAATTCACTATTCCCGTTAATTTTTTATCAAACTTATATATTTAATTAAATAAATAATTTCTTAAATCGATTGGATAGTTAGTTGTTCATATTTTTTCCCGTTATTATTACTACAACTTTCATTATATCCGTTGCTACTACTGTTATTTTCACTACTCTCGCAGTCATTATTGTTATTTTCACTAATCTCGCACTTAATATTATTAATTTCACTATTTCAGTTGTTACTACTATTATTATTTTCCCTACTCATTGACCATTATTTTTAGTTTTACTAATTGTATAAGACATATGTATTTAAATAAATATTAAATATTTGATCAAAATGACATTTAAAAGTGTCTATTATTATAATCTAATTAAAGTACAAATGTAAAGAATTATGCAATATTGTATTTTTTGGGAGTCTTGATTTATTTACATATGGTTGCCAAAACCAAACCTACGTATATTTTATTGATAGGTTGAACAATTAACATTTGTATATATCAAACTATATGGAGTAGTATACTAGTTTTGGTGCCCGGCCCCGCCCGGGTTACCTCTATTTACCATTTAAGTTATACTTAAGAAATAAAAATTACGTTAGACTTGTCTAACTTATACGTTCACTATTTACGGTTGTTACTACTATTATTATATTCCTTGCTCTTTTTGGGTGGATAACGAGTTAAATTGTTTTGAGATGTTTCATAAAAGACTTTTAAGGAGGTGTTTGGTTAACAGAATAAATCAGAATAATCTGAACCGTCAATTCATTGTTTTGCATTCTAAAATAATTTGAAAGAAGTTAGAGCGGTATCTAATCAATTCTAATTACACCTCTTCTTGGAATTTCATATCCATACTCCTAACTAAAATTCTAACTTAATTCCCAATTACTATAAATTAATAAGCAACCAAACAATTTACCAAAATATAGATTAAGAATAACATATTCCTATGATATATAAATATATATCCATTCTATTCTCGTCCGTCTTCGTGAACCAAACGATCCATAAATGTCTTAAGATTTGATATATCCTCTTGCTTATAGGGATATAAATAAAAAATGTTGGAATTGAAAGCAATCGGATAACCAAAACAATTATTAATCATTGTACTGTGGTATCATCATGTCCACATATAGTCGACAAAAAACTAATGATAGACAAGGTCATATAAGACGGAGTATTCAATTGGATCAAGCTAAGATTATTTTATGGTCCTCTATATATGAGATGCATTCCTCCTAAACTAGACAAAAGTTATGTACACTTTATACTTTTTTTTTTCAATAAAAACTCACAATTTTCATCCTTCACAATTGTTGATAAGATTCGAGATCAATGTATCTAATGCTCTATCTATATAAGAATTTTTTTTATACTTTTCCACCACCCATGCATATATTAAGGGGTTGTTTGGTTCAAACATTCGGAATGGATTGGAATGGATTCTAACTCCAAAGAGATATGGAGCTAGAATCCCATACATGTTTATAGTTGTTTGGTTCAATCTTGGAATGGGAAATAATAATGTGTTGGGTGGAATGGCTTTAGAAACTTGGGGGAGAAGTGGGTATGGGATTACAAGGGGTTGAAATGGAGTTAGAATCCATTTATCTAACTCCATTCCAAAATGCTCCAACCAAACATTAGAATGGATTGAATCCATTCAAATCCATTCCAAAAGCTCCAACCAAACACCCCCTAAGAGTGATGGAAATCAAGGATTATAGCATATAAGATGTGCTAAATGAAGTTTAATATTTATTTTAGCACGAAACAAAAAGTGAATTTAAATTACGATTAAAAATAATTAATATCTCTCTTATTTAGCACGTTTTGAAGAAGCAATCCTTTATTAGGAATTGCATGGTTGTTTAGATAAACTGTTGTGCGGAAGCGTGAATATCTCGTGTTGGGCATCTGCTGCGTCAGTGTCCACTGTCTATAATAGTACAATATTGTCCGCTTTGGGCGAAGCCCTCGCGGATTTACTCTTGAGCTCCTTACCAAAAGGTCTCGTACTATTATATTTGTGGACACTTATAAAGATCATATTTCACCTTTATTCTACCGATGTGGGACATGAGTTTGCACCCTAACAATCCTCCCCTCAAACCAAGTACCATCATCTTGACTCAGACTTTTGAGTTCTAGGACTTTCTCATACCATACAGCCACAACTTCTAGACACCCTTAGCATCACCAAGTCTTGATAACCTCCCCTTAACCGACACACCATGCATGTGTCCCATCACGGGACTTGTGCTACACATGCGTACCAAACTCCTCTGCATCCAATATACCCTGGATTGAGTTCGCATCCAGTGCCTGAGCGCGCTACCCCCAGCCGTCTTTTGACTTACCATGGACCGCTTCTGTTACCTCCATTAAGCCTCAGCCCATCCTCCCCAGGTCGCTGACGATCTTCTCTTGGACGGCCCGTCTCATCGCCGTGAGACCCATGTCACCTTCGCGAACATATCATCTCTCCCTCGAGCTATTAGGAGTTCCACGCTTTATAGTGTAAGACACCTTTCAAGTCTCATCCGTCTTTGGACTTACCATGAACCGCTTTTGTTGCCTCCACTAAGCCTCAGCCCACCCTCCTCAAGTCGCTGACGATCTTCTCTTGGACGGCCCATCTCATCGCCGTGAGACTCATGTCGCCTTCGCGAACATATTAGCTCTCCCTCGGGCTATTAGGAGTTCCATGCACACCTTATAGTGTAAGACACCTTTCAAGTCTTGGGCCCGATGCTTTTTTCTTGTGCCTAGCCCAAGTTGAACCTTGGGCTCTGGCTCTGATACCACTTGTTGTGCAGAAGCGTGAATACCTCGTGTTGGGCCTCTGCTGCGTCGGTGTCCACTGTCTATAATAGTACAATATTATCCACTTTGGGTCAAGCCTTCACGGATTTACTCTTGGGCTCCTTCCCAAAAGGCCTCGAACTATTATATTTGTGGACACTTATAAAGATCTTATTTCACCTTTATTCTACTGATGTGAAACATGAGTTTGCACCATAACCTAAACATATAGTAACATAGAACGTGTAAGACTATAATAGTGTACCACTAATATTGATTGAAGTTATGATTGTAACTTAAGTCTCGATTAATTCATTTTGGGAGAAAAACAACCATTACATTAATTGGGGGGAAAAATCTACTGAATTTCAAGAGATAGTCTATCAATGTGTCTTTCAATCCATGAACTCATATATGAACCGGTAAATGTTTGTTCAAGCTTAACTAGAAATCTTCTTCGATTCCTGGAGTTGCAGCATTCTTAAAACTCGTGATGAGCGTGGTCATTAGTAGTCCAGCCCATCTAAAACTCAAAAATACATCAATGGACGTATTGAAAAACTCATGATGAGATTTACAACACTTTATAGTTTAGCTCATAATCTTTAAAGCAAAGCTTAAAAATTCTATTATATACCTCGGAAACTACACCTCCGAACGCCGATTACAACTGATTATATAGTCTATGAACCGTTAAAATAGTGGATTGTTGCATTATTTGGACCCCATCAAATTTCCCTTTTGATTCTTCCTCCCTTTCCTTGATTCTATCCTCTTATATCCCACTCATCATTGATGTTTGCAAACTTCACATTTCTTACTTATTTTCTATAAACACCTCAACTTACCCTCTCTCTATCTTTCTCTCTCTTCTCTTCTCTTCTCTTCTCTGTCTCCCTTGTTTGACAATCCTACAAGTCTTTATTACTGCACAAAACTACCATGTCTTCCCCAAGCAAAAGGAGAGAAATGGATTTAATGAAACTGTAAATACCCTTTTTATAAATTAACCTTATTAACTTAAAGTTTTCATCTTTTTAATATTTTGTTGATTAAATTTTGATGGGGTTGATGGGTTTTTTTGTTTTTTTATTGTGTTTGTTTTTTGCAGGATGATGAGTGATTACAAAGTTGAGATGATTAATGATAGCATGGTTGAATTCTATGTTGAATTTCATGGGCCTAATGAAAGTAATTTCTTTTGCTTGTAATTGTTCTTGTTCTTGCACTTGTTTAAGAATAAATTCTAAATTTTATTTTTGTTGCTTGATTTTGCTTGATTTAGTCAGTTTCATACTTTATACAGATCATCCTATATCTATGTTTAAAGAAATTTACTGAGCTATGAAGATTCTGCCTTCTTTTTTCTTATTAATTGTCATATATATGTTGAAATCGAAGGATTTTATATCCGCTGTCCTATTCAATTAATCAGCAAGTCTTATTGAAGACGGGCATATCCGTCTTCAATATGCCCGTCTTTAATGAGAATTAGTGTAAATTGATAGGATATAAATATATTAGTTGGGCCTCGGTATATTAAAACCCGGTTATTACTATGGGGTATTATGTTCTGCTAGGAGCCGCTATCAGTTAATTGGAAATGATGACTTTTCTGGGGTTGAATTTTTTTGTGTTGAAAAAGTTACTGTATGACTGTAGAACAATTCAATTGGGTATGAAGTATGAACTACTATGATTCATTTGATCATTTCTTTTGGTTGTGCAATGTTTGAAGCTTTACTAGTTGTGGTGAGTAATCACCTAAATTATCCTTGACTTCCTGTTTTAGGCCTGTATATGTAACCGCCTCTTCCTTACTCTCATAATATGAGAATTTGTGTGAAACGGAAGTAAAAGCTAGTACGATAATCAGAGGGGGATTCAAACGTGTTACCTTAATGTACCTCGTCCCGTCATTTCAACCATCGGGTCAAGCCTTGGTTTTGAGTGACCCGTTTTGCATGAGAAATAATTTTTCCTTAGTGTGACAATATGTGATGATGTGTTGTATGATAGACTAATGTCGTCCTGATTTAGAATGATGTTTATGAAGTTGATGGTGAATTGAAGATGGGTTATGGCAGGTCTCTATCAAGGAGGTGTGTGGAGGGTTAGAGTGGTGCTTCCAGACGCTTACCCTTACAAATCTCCATCAATAGGATTTCTAAACAAACTATACCATCCAAATGTCGATGAAATGTGAGTTGTGGTGCTCTTACGTGCACGTTACTTTATAAAGTCATTTACTGGTGATACTGACGAGCGACAAGTGGAGTTCGAAACCGATCAACATTAAAACTTCCTTTGTGGGCTCCATTTACCCAAAATATAAAAAAAACTATGTACATGAGTGGATCCTATTTTTGTTGGTGTTTTTGAGCTTCTGTTTTGTTAACTTTACGTAAATTGCAAACTTCATTTTTCAGGTCAGGATCAGTTTGCCTCGATGTTATTAATCAGACATGGAGTCCAATGTTTGGTAAGGCAAAGTTCTTGACTTCTTGTATATCTCCAAAGAAGTTGTCAACTTGTTATTTGTTATTGTTTAAGAACAAACTTACGTTGTGCAGATCTGGTGAACGTGTTTGAAGTGTTCCTCCCACAACTCCTTTTGTACCCAAACCCATCCGATCCCTTAAATGGGGAAGCTGCTGCTCTGATGATGCGTGACCGAGCTGCTTATGAGCTAAGAGTCAAAGGTATTGGCACTCAGTCTTTCACTTGTTGCAGTTTGGTGGTTCAAATATTGCTTCATGTTTATGCCCATCAAATAGCTTGCCTTACACGAAAAAACTTATGTTGCAAGTAGCCCTTGCATCTTTTTTCGTGTGGACACATCACATTCGTTGCTTGTGTTTTGTGAGATAGGCTTCATTGTGAAACTTTCTTCGGCAGAACTTGATTTAGCGTAACTCATTTACCCGTGCCCGACACTTGACACTAGAACATGGGTATGACACTAGATCACCTCATTTTAAGCCAAATTAAGCGGGTATTTCAGAAAAGTAGCCGAGATTGATTGTTGAGTTTACAAGGCTAGGTTGTGAGATAAGTTATTGTTCCAAATGTGAAATAGTAGGACTAGTTTTACCCTATGTTGGTAACAAAAAGGCTGTTTCCGGCTTTTCATATAACCCATAACATGCACTACTTGGAACAGTTTTACCTATGGGCTATGGGGCTTTGAAACACAAAGAGGTTGTTTAAGTATGAAAAAGCGCAAACATATTTAGCGAGTCATAATGTTCTAAGTACATACTCTCTCCTAGTCACTCATTTCTTCCCCTTTCCCTTTTACACAAAAATTAAGCAAATGAATTTGGACCACACAAAACACACTATCCCACATACAAATGAATTTAGACCACACTAAACACACAACCCCACATCCAAAAAGGGAAAGAGTGAAGAAAACCCGACTTACCCAATAAGGAAAGAGGGAAGAAATGACCGACTAGGAGGGAGTATCATGTTTCACTTATTAATGAAAAATTAAAGAGGAAACATGTAATTTTCCTAGTTCATGTCAAACATGTCGTTAAAACAAAATGCATAATGGTAATTTCTTCGTGGTATTCGCCAGAGTACTGTCAGAAGTATGCCAAACCAGAGGATGCAGGAGCTGTCCCCGAAGAGAACACCAGCGATGAAGAACTGACAGAAGACGAAGATGCTTCAAGCGATGAAGAGATGGTGGGCCAAGCCGATCCCTAGTTGCAACCACTCAATTCTGCCTGGCATTTAATTCAACTTGTATATGTACATTATGTATTAGGGTTCTGGTTAAATTGTTCCCCATGCTTTGTTGTAAAGACTTTATTTTGCTGGGGTATTTCTGGGAGGATGTATTTGTCCCCCAACCTCTACTTTAATTTGTTGAATTCTCTGTAAATAACTATTTACCGTCTTCTATGCAATGTAACTTGTTTTTTTACCCATGGAATTAAAGCTTTACTTTGATTTCCGATTCATCTAATAGATGAACCACACACCTGGTATCAGAAGTTAAGTTTAAATCTCATACCACCATGATTTGATTCTCAATATCCGACTTCTATGTGAACAAAATCCCCCATTATTTTCACAAGTCTTCCGAGATACGAGAGATCGTAGAACCACGAGATGATATTATCGTAAGACAGTTTAGTGTAAGAATAAGTGCATTTCCACCTTTCATCATTTGAGCTCTATTACCCTAGTCTATTTTCACAACCTGATAGCCGCGCTAGAGTAAAAATTAGTCTCTAGGAAAGTCGAATAATGAACACAAATTATTACGAAAAAAATGTGATTAAAGCAAAGGATAAGAAATTCATGGACAGATACTGATATCTAAACAAAAGAAATAAGAGGACCAATTTGCACTATCTAATCATTATTTTAACTAATGGTTAAATTAAGACCCTTAATCAAATCAATCATAATATCTCCACCATTGATACAAAATGGTCCTTTCAAAGAAAATGAATATTATCTTGACTCACAACAAAAACTACATATCCTTTCCGTTCATAACAAATACGGAGTACCACATAAAGGGAGTGCAAATAACCGGCTCTTACGGTGCGACACGATACCCACATGAGGGTAATAATTACCCCCCATCGACCCCGACAAACAACATTTTCCTTCGAGTTAACCGTCATATAAATCACCACTGTAAGCTCTAAGAAGGGACATGGCATTTGATGAAACAATAGCAGCAGTAAAATATACAACGGACTAATGATGTTTTATACTATTAAGCAAGTGCTATAAAAGTACCAAGGGGGACGCCACATCGTAAACAATAATGCCTAGTCCTTAATAACTTTTACATACCGCCACCTGCTCTAATTTGTGTTTCAGGAATGATAAGATCAAATTCAAATGTAAACTCACATAAAGCTAGACCTCCTCTTCCCAGCATCTGTCCTCAGTCTCTTTACAGGGTTGGCCCACCCCATCGTTCCCCCGCTACTGCTACCATTGCCTTGTTGAGCCGGCTGGTTAGACCAGACTTGTTGTCCTGATCTAGGGGTCGAAACTGAACCCGGGCTCCTTATACTACGGCCCATGCTAGGGGGTGAGACAGGCCCGGCTGATCCAGACCCGGACCTAGTATTCACAGTCGGCTTCTCCCGGTCTTTTCTCTTTTTCTTGCAAACCACCAAATCCCCAGGGTGAGTTAACCGGGGAGACTCATGAGGTGGGTCGCGGCTGCTGTTGCCGACTTTGGATTCTTTCACGGCCAAATGGGATCTTGTCCTTGCGTCTTCATTAACCGTAGCTGGGGTCCGCGATGATTGCCTTGGAGATGGGGTCATCTCCCGGTCAACATCATTCATTAATCTGTGTTTTCTTAACTGTGATGGAGCCGCCGATTTCCCGGCAGCAGGAACTTGAGTAGATGTGGATGTAGGACCCAAAAAGGACACCGAGTTTTTGGCCTCGTGGAAATCCATGTCGGGAAAGGTCATCTTCAATACTTCAAAGAACAGATCATGGACCTTCCTTGCCTCACATCGAACCTTCATATATAAACCAATGGCCAACATTAACTTCAGTAAGGTCACTTTCAGAGACATGATTAACTATTACAGACAACTTCAATCAAACTATCTTACAGAGAGATATTTTTAAGCTAATGGATTAAAAAAAGAGTCCGTCTCATTGAAGACGGAGATAATCAGTCTTCAATGAGTCAAAATCTATGTTAGTTCGACTCTTCATTTTTTGCGGCCATATCCACGTCCAACGCGGCAATCAAGGATATGAAATTCGTACCCAACCCATAAAATTCCCAAACGTCTCGCACAAGAGACAAAAACGAAGGACTGCATGACAGTCTAGAAAGACACTTGTTTTAGTTGTGTATGGAGCCTTTAGTATGATATTTATTGATTTAAACCTCATCTCATATTACTATATTTCACATAAAAAACACTTAAAACTTTCAAATCTAAAGTTATCTACACAAACTGTCATTTAAGACGGGTCATATCCGTCTTGAGCTTAAGACGGGTCAATTACATACCAAATCACCCCACTTTTTGCCTTGAAAATAGCAAAAGTTGTCTTAATTACCACCATGTGGTAGTATTTACCCCTCTTAAGCCAGACAAACTGATCTATCTAATTTTTGAAAACGTGACCCCACACCAGTATTCTCATCTTTAGAAGGGGTCCTTCGGTCTAAATCATTGAGTCATGCCTAATCCAACCTGTACTGAAATATTCAAACATCTACAAACTACTAATTCGAACTAAACTCGACGAGACGTACCTCATGAGAAAAGCCAAAATGTTGCACTGCACTTTTCAACATTGATTGCACGTCATTGACAAAGTCAATTACTCCATTATAGTGCAACTTGTCAATCCGATGGTCAATCTTGCGAAAATCCAAAACTTTATTTCCGGCGCCAGAACCAGATGTTTCAAATTTCTTCCATAAATCTGTCAATAGAGGCACGATCTGACTGCCTTCCTTATCTATCCTCCTTTGGACCTTGCTAAGCGCATTCTTACACTGCAGGCAAAAAACAAAACTCAGCTCACCATGAAATACTCACCACTTAGGCACTGGTGATAATAATTGATAGCAAAAATGTCGGCTTGTTGTAAATCGCAGTTCCAATAACCCTTATTTTGTTATATATATTTGTTCTCTAAATGCCCAAAATGGCACTGACCTAACCTGTTAGGACATAGTAATCTACTTCCAAAAATGATCCACAACTATACCCCAAAAGTATATGTACAGCTCAAAACTATAACTAGGTCATAGGCAGCAATCATCGCATTCCCCTGCCTCCGACATCTATAATCAATTAAATATACTCCCTATTAACAACTATTAAAAGCACCTATGTATACAGAAATGTAGCATGAGAAAGTGAAACATACCCTCCTCTGAATGATGTCAGACATCTTAGCTCCATAACTGCAATTTGCAGAGATGTCAATATCCTTGTTAGCATCCCAATTGTCCCTCGAGCCCTCACCAGCTTCATCATGAGGAATAGATGAGCTATTTAATCGACCAGGCTTTATAGAAGCATGGAGCTTTGACGTACTCTCCGTCCTTCTAGAAGGTCCGCCACGACGAGTCTTTGTCTCGCTCCTATCTTGCTTGAAAGCGGCAGAATCACTCACTAATTTGCTTTCAGATTCAACTTTTGGCTGAGAATTTATTTTTGTTTCAGCAAAAGATTGAGTTTGAAATGAATCTCCACGTTGAAGGCACGGCTTTTCATTACTGTATCTCTCTTCCCTTTCCATTGTTTGTCGAGGTCTAAGTCTTGTGCTACGTTTTCCTTTGATTTTGGGCAGCTGCAGCACCTGCTCATCTTCACCTTCTTCACGTTCATGATTCCAACTTCCTGAACGCTGGATATCCAAATGTGAATCCCCTGAGACAGCAATCTCTCCTTCCTCTAGGTCATCCGCCTAAACAAAAAGATAGAACAAAATATATAAACATGGAGCAATGGATGGACTCCCTCCGCCCATGAATAAACTTCCTGGTTTGTTTTGCACAGAAACTAGCATAGTACAACGCGGGGATGGAAATAGAAGTTGATGTCACAAGTCACAACCAATAATGACCACGAGTAACATGCTCCTTTTGTAATAGAGTGTTGTTCCCACTTTCCATTTTGGGATGTGAATTGTGAAAACATGCAGGTGGGATGGGGAACCTCAAACGCACTCTATCACACACAGCTTGCTTAAAAAGGATAGGTAAACCATTGGTTGGGACGGACCAAAGAGGTATACATAAATTACTGACATGAGTGAAGAGTAAGTTCTTTAATACAAAATTACTAAGTTGTCCCCGTAAACATTTCAAGATAACACCAAAAAAAAATTGACAAACTTAATCTAAGCCCCGTATTAAAATTAATCAATCGTTAATCATACTAAACTTACTGATTAACCTACTCAACAACTAACCCTCTCCTCTTCTCCAACCAACAACCAGAAACATCAACTCACCTTCCTTCCCCACCCCAACCTCACCCAACTCCCATTCCCAAACCCAACCTCCCGCTTTAGTTCACTAGTGACTCCCCCTTTCACAAGCTTCAAAAATGGAAACAAGAAATTTTATAAACAGGCAGAGAGGTTAGTAGAGAGACAAATCTGGGAGAAGGTTAAGAGGCGCACCAGTCTTTTTGAGCCAGAACTTGGTCTGGCATCTATTGCAGATAAAGTGGTGAATTTCTGAGAAGATAAAGAGGGGGAGACTGGTTGTGTCATCCTTTGACTATCAGAGGATCCTTCGGGGGATCCAGGGTCTTCAACAACATGAGCAGGTCGAGGATAATCATATTGTTCATTATTAACAGGAACATCCTCTTCAGTTTGCTCCTTGATGGGGACCACTGTTGCGTCATCATCTTCATCTTCATCTTCATACTCTCCGATCTCACCATCCTCATCTGGTACTAAATCTTCACGTTTGTCTTCAGAACCTTCATCTGAGGATTCTTCATTGTCATCATCCACATCCACCTCAGTGTATACAGGATTTTTCTGCCCTTTCTGCCGGCCCCTTCTCTTTTCAGGTAGACTGGGCCCTGCATCGACAGTGCTTGTAAATATGTCCTTCGATGGTTTTTTTGACAGAGAATTAACGGTAGAATTAACTTCCTTTGTACAGGCACGAAGCCAATCCGGCACTTGATCATAGCTCGTCATCTCCTCAATCCAGTCAAACTCTTCATCCATCTGGTCAAACAGCTCAACTTCTTCTTCACTGCGTGCGATCATTCGATTTACCTGCTGGAGAGAGGGGACATCATGAACGGTCTCTTGATATCTCTCCTCATCATGTAACAATGTCTCTAATGTCATTCGTCTCTCCTCATGTGTCGTTCGCTGATCAAAACGCCCCGCGTTGATTACTTCATCCGCCATGTCAATTTTGTATTGTTGAATATTGTTTCTAATTAGGCTCTCAATTGAACCAATATAACGGTCCTTTCCCACAAGATCATCCTCTAAGTCAACTGCACCCCCGCTTCTAAATTCATCTTCCTTTTGGTGGCTAGGTATCTTGTCGACAACTGCTTCCATATAAATGACTTTGACTTCTCTCTTTTGCCCAATACGATGTGCTCTGGCAACTGCCTGTTCCTCATTTTTAGGGTTTGGATCAGGATCATATATGACAACGGTGTCGGCACTTTGAAGATTTAAACCACGTCCGGCAGCACGAATGCTCAGCAAAAAGATAAAGCAATCTGTTTGTGGGTCATTAAAGTCCACTATGGCTGATTCCCGGTCCTCTAAGCTAGTAGTTCCATCAATTCGCCGATACAAGAGTCGTCTCCATTGCAAATATTCTTCCAGGATGTCAAGAAGCTTGGTCATGGTACTAAAGAGAAGTACGCGATGCCCGGATCTATGAAGCTTCATGAGGATCCTATCTAAGATCCATAATTTCCCACATGATTTTACAAGAAAATCCTTTGAGAAGTCATTGAAATACGGGTAACTAAGCAATGGATGATTGCAAACTTTACGTAGCTCCATACACCGGTTATTTAGTGTTTTAAAAACTCTAGCTTGATAATAAGGATTTCTTTGAACTCTAAGCTTCTCATCCTCTGGGTCCACACGGATAGTACCAGTTGTTTTAACCCAATCATAGATAGCACCCTGGAGGGCGGACATCTTACATTTCAAAACAAATGACACCTGCATCAAAGCTAGACTTCAGAACGGAGGAAAAGGCGATAGGAAAGCTTTTAACAAGATGATTGACAACATGCATTACCTTTGGTGGAAGGGAGCCTTCCACGTCCTCAACACGACGCCTGAGCATAAATGGCTCCAGAATCTGATGTAGCCTATGGATAATGATAACCTTCTTTTCAGTCTCGAGCCAATCATCCTCTGCATTATGTACAACTTCCTTTTGAAAAGGTTGTGAGAACCAATCGTGGAATGCTTTACGGTTGTCAAATACTTCAGGGAGAAGTAAATTCAATAAAGACCAGAGCTCCTTCAAATCATTCTGAAAAATAACAATGCCTGCCATGAGATTTGTACAAAGAAAACGCTCATAGAAAACATTATCCATATCGAAGACAGAAAGGCTTGAACATTTCAAGTTCGCTATACTTAATTATCTGCAGAAGGCATTATCTTTCTCTTTCATTTATCATTGTCAAGTGTCAACAACAGTCAATATTTAGTATAGACCTTAAAATTTGAAAATCTCCTAGGGCAAAGCAATTCCATAGAGAGAAACCTTATAAGTAACAAATAGCACCTCGACAAAGCAAGATGAAAGTTCAAAAGCACATATAAAGTTCGACTATACAATAAACATATTGACATAGACGTATCAGATTATGAAATAGGCATAAATTAATGACTAAACACTTTTGTCAACAAAATCTCGTGCGTTTGCAATTCAGAATTGACAAGAAGTATGCATATGAAAGTTCAAACGCACAGATACAGTTCCCTCATTGAATATCCATTTCCACAAATATGAGATTACTAAATAGGAATACAATTAATGTTGGCGACAATTAGGCAAAAATGCTCATGGGATTGCAATTGAGTTTTGCTAATACTTCATAACTTTATTTCTTTGATATATTGTCCATTTGACTATCAAATTTCTTACACACAGTAAGCTTTACAATAACAGCAACAATGACTAGAATTAAAATATAAACGACTAAACAAAACTAAAACCCCAGGGATCTCTCCCATTAAAAAAAAAAGAGAGATAACTGATGAGGCAGACTCGAAGTAAGACAGGGCAGGGTTAAAAGATTGTGGGAGAAGCTCAAATTTTCTAGTTAACTTAAGAGCTCAACCAAACACAGAGACGAAATGTTACTAATCTGCCATAAAAGTCGAAGACAGAGAATATCAGTAACATGCGCAGATGAGTACTCTGAACAGTAAATAAGTCTCAATATATGTGCACACAATGGTGGGTCTTTGCTCAAGTATATTGGATTATTGGACCCCCGGAATATCGTAATACAAAAAGAAAATTGCGCATTTTGCTCGATTATGGTGTTGATATATACGAAGTATTATATAACTTATAAATTTTTAAAAAAAATTTCAATATGATGCCTTAACAGCATTAAAGGCATTTTTTTTACAAACCTGTAAAGGCGTTCCTGTGAGCAGCAGACGCCTTTGGCAACGATACCTATCCAAATCACGTGCCAAAACTGATTCTCTATCTTTCATTCTTTGTGCTTCATCAATTACTATATACTTCCAGTCAACTCTAGAAAGTTTCGAACGATCAAACATAATGAACTCATAGGTTGTGACAAGCACATTAAACTTCATAGCACATACTTCCTGGCAATCAATAAAAGGAGAATGTTTAGTTAGCAGCATGCACAAGATTTCTTTATTTATAGACAGGTAAAAAATGGTAGTTACCTGAGAGAATAGTTTGGCTCTCTGGTCTTTGCTACCAACATAGTAAATGCAAGCCACAGATGGCAGCCAGGTGTGTAACTCACTCTGTCAAGAAAATAAATATTGTTAGCAAAGCGCATGAGTAAACCAGCTAGCTGGCCAGAAAACAATGTCAATGCGTACAGTAATGCATACCTTCCAATTAACCAAAACAGCATTAGGCACAATTATCAAATGGGGGCCATAGTTCCCTTTATTTTCCATCAAGTAAGCAATCAGTGCCATCACCTGCATGCAAAGGCAACACTGAAAATTTGCACCAACTTTTTCTTTTACAGTTGATATGCTTAGTGGAACTTCAACCTACCGCCTAAGAGAGTCCCCAAATATCCGGGACAAGGGGGTTGGATGCACGCAGCATTACCTCAGTTTTAACACAAAGAAACTATATCTGGATGCCTAATGTCCCTTAATGATGAATTGTGTAGAGAATTCATAGAATGATTGCTACTTCCAATAAAAAGAAGCGCGCCATTTCACTGAGCTATTTAGGTTTATTCAATTATAATCCAGAACCATATAAAAGCGAGTCTTTGGCTCCATAAGAAATGGAACTGTTCTTTCACCTTTTGAGAATCAACAATCATTTCAACATAGAAAAGCATGCCGATTTAAAAAAGGACCAAGGGGTCTTAGGCGGAAGGATAACGACACTTTTACGTGGTTATGAAAGATAGTCTCGGCAATAACCTCATTGGGAAAATGTGTAGCACAGAAAGGAAGTAAGAGAACACACTCTTAATTGCATATGCTATGCATTCATTGAATTTGACCATTCTAATTCATTTGTGAAGCAAAACCAGTACCATATTACTACAGAAGCAAAAAAGAAAGGTATCCATCATGAACTATTTGTGCTCCGAAAAGAGGCTACAGAAAAAGCAAATACCTGAACAGTCTTTCCAAGACCCATCTCATCAGCCAAAATTCCATTTAACTTGTTGTTATACAAAGAAAGCATCCACTGTAGACCAACCTACCATTTGAGACGTGACTCATATAGTTAATAGCCATCAATACACACACAGTAGTAACAACAGATCTATAATAACACAACTTACAAGCTGGTAATCTCGCAGAGTTCCAGCCCTTAAAATTGAAGGCTGTCTGACAACTCTTTCATTTATTGCATGTGCAAGACTGTAATACCTGTTAAAATGATAAAATTATAAACCATCCAATATTTTTCCAATATAATAAATTATAACTGATGAAAGGATGTCAGCAGTCTCAGTATTGTTTTTAACAAATAATTGAAAATTAAGCACGGATATCGCCAGATCCGTTTTTTAATAAAACATATTAATAAAAGGACAGAAGTCATCCAACTAATAAATGATGCACGGACACATAGCACAGTTGAAATTTATGCAAAAGTGAATGATAAGCATACTTGTTCACTGATGAGTTATCTCTTGGTGCATTCATTTCAGAAAATTGATTCCTTATCATCACCTCATCACCAGCACAAGCTGCTGCAGCTCTCACTTCTTCTTCTGATAAACCCTTTTACCCAACAATGCATAAAAAAAAGACGAGATAACAATCAGTAATCTAATTAAGTCATGTATTATAAGTAACTTTAAAAAGCTGAAGGTACCAGCCGTAGCAAGGTTATAGGGTACTCATGAACACATGGAGTCAAATTTAGGCCGTGAATTGAATCAAGAACGATTTATGAACGTTTTGCAAGTTATCGCGGGCGCATTTAGAGGCGGCACTGGCTTCATTTATGGCATAACAACAAAATAATAGCTACTTTACACAAACTCGAAATACTGGAGCTTCGTCATATCCCATCATACCTGAGCTCGGGCAGCAGCAGCAGCAGCTGATGCCGCTTCTTGGACCTCCTGCTGACTTTTTGTAGCGGTTATTTTGCTTCCCAGTTTGTGAAGGTATTCTTCAGTTTGAGTCAAAAAGGTTGATAGAACATTATATCTCTCAGCAGCATCACCTGAAATGTTAGTCTGCTGCTCGAGGAGCATTTCCCTGTATCTCTCAACATCATTATTCTTCAGTGCCTCCATTCTTTTGTTTCTATGGTCGTCTTTTCTCTTTGAAAACTCCTTAAGCATCCTCTCATGGTATTTTGCAACACCTCTGTTCCGTGCAGTGCGGGCATCACGAATAGCCCAATGGGCCTCAAGTAGCTTCTTGCGCCACAGGAATATGGATTTGAGTTGTTTCTCTCTTATAGCCTTCTGGGAAGCCTGAACTTGCCTTGACAGTTCCATACGTTGTCGTTCACATGTCCGCACAAACTTCCTATATTCCCTGTCAGTCATGGCCATAATCTCTTGCTGTTCTTGATCAACTTGATCCCTCATACGTGCCTGAAGATCCAATAGCTTAAGTTTCTTTTCCTCAATTTGCAGGCGTACAACAAGATCTGGTCTGATTCGTTTCCTCTCCAAATTAACTGCTAATAATCCACCAATCTTCCTCAAATTTTCTGCCCTCTTATTGTTAAGCACTTCCAAGCCTTGCTCAGAGAGGAGGTCTTTGATATCGTAAGCCAAAGACAAGTTGTTATTGCCCATAACTGTAGACCCAAGGGAATCAGGTTTTCTAGTAAAACAAGGAAAATCAAATAATGGGCCATGATATTTTCGGGTTGATCCAATATCTTTTTGCTGAGGTTTCTTGGCTTGTGCACTTTCTCCTACAACAACCTGTGATACAATAGCCTTTCCCCTATCCATATTTAATTCATTCCTGTTTAGAGCTTTCTGGATATTGTTCTCCATTTCTTGTTCAGCTTTAACAG
Organism: Heliosperma pusillum; assembly: GCA_022085475.1. NCBI lineage: Eukaryota > Viridiplantae > Streptophyta > Magnoliopsida > Caryophyllales > Caryophyllaceae > Heliosperma > Heliosperma pusillum. The sequence continues at coordinate 24,698 of JAIUZE010006869.1, forward strand.
CAACAGGGGTAGATTGCTGATCCTCATTTGCAGACGATAATGCTGGAGTCTCTCTAGTCATAGAAATTGAACCTCCCGCCATACTGGTTGTTGATGCCATTGCTTTTTTATCGCCAGTAGAAACTTCCTCTTTGACGATGTTTGTTGGAATAGCAGCAGATGGTGGAGCCTGCGAAGCTTTCTCACTGGACACATACTTGGGACTTTCATCAGTGTTCCTAACACCAGATTTTACCTGGTTAGAAGAACCAGAAGGAACGACATTTAGCTGCTGCGACTCTAGAGGAGGTGGAGTAATAGCTCGGAGCAGTTCCTGAGGCAGAGTGCCGTCCCCTTTCTGTAATAAAACCAAATCCAAGACAAGAAAGGCAAAATGAGCACACGATAAGAGCACCTTAATACTATTCTGACAATTGTTTTTTTCCTTTTGGGGGGAATTAAATAACCCCAACAAATGTTAAAACAGCAAAACAGAATGGTTGTCTAAGTAAAGAGATCATCCACAATCACTAACTTATACTTAATCACTAAATTTTAATGACACAAAGCTTATGAGAGGAGCAGGTGAGAAAGGCATATATGTGAATTTGAAGGCAAGTACAAGTTAAAGCGAGTGGATGAACACTGGAACCCACACTTTTGAGAGGGATATTTCTGTCATCTCAAGTCACAAATTGGTCAAAAGTGGAAATGAAGTAAATTGGTTAAATGGCCCGAAAAAAGGAGTAAATTCAGGAGACTGAAAGAACAGAAGGAACTCCTTCATCTAGGAATACGTAACAAACAAACATGAACGAGGAGAAAATGACGATGTGAAAGAAAACAGATAAATGTTAAACCTTCAGGCGTCTAAATGCGAGTATTTGTGCCTTGAGAACATGCATTTGTTGTTTAGTGAAACCAGAATGATGTTGTGATGCCTGAGAAGAAGGTTGCTGCCCCTGGGATGGATGGTGACTTCCAGCGCTTTTATCAGCACCCGCACTGGCTGGTTGAGGAGTCGTCTGGTTCAACTGCCTGAGATACTGCATCTGCAACGCTTCCTGGCTAACAGCTGGACTTTTTGTATTCAAAGAATGTTCCAGGCCCTGATTCAGATTAACAGAAGGCCGTGACTGGATAGCTGACGCTCCATTTCCCAGTGTGGATGGCTGGACCAAGGGTGATTGGTTTTCTCTATTGCTAGCACTGTTCCCTGCACCAGAACTTGAATCTGGGCCGAATTGGCCAGCTGGGAATGTCTGCCGAGCTCTGGTCGGACCTGACTGTCCAGAAACCTCACTTGACGAATTAGCACGAGGAGAACTTTCACTAGCAACCGGTGGAGAAGTGACATGTTGCCTATGACCCGAAAGAGCAGGAGACAATGGTGAAGTACCTTCATTTGCCTTTTGTTGAGCCATCATTCTAGATTGCATTAGTGGCACAAGCTGTGCCACCAAATTGGCGTTTGCAGGTTGTGATAGATCGATATTGTGCTCAAGGGCCCATGCCCGCAACTGTGCAGCCATCATCTGGTTATTTGCCGAGTTTTGGATTCCGGGCTGAACTTGCGGCATATGTCCAGGCCTCATAAGATTTGCACCGGATGAATGACCCATAGATGTTGGCATCATTGGAGGCTTTGAGTCGATCCTCTGATCAGAGTTCCCCAGCTGACTTGGCTCCATTTGCTTCTCGGCACGACCAAAAGGCTCGGATGGTTTATTTGACGACGCTGCTTGTGCATGGTTATTTGCCTGCATAAAACTTGCCATACGCATCTCATGGTCATTTCCAGATGAAGGGCCTCCAAGTGCAAAATTAGCTTGCCCCTGAGGTTGCAAACCCATAGCAGTCTTTTGCTTTGCAGCCTGAAGGGAATAATGCATGTAAGCTTGATGAACAGGATTCATTGCTTGTTGTTGCTCATGAGCATGACTTTTATTTTGACCATCTTCACGCAAATGAGGAGAACCATGCTGGTGGGGCATTTCTAGGTGTTTTCTTGACTGAGAAAATTGCAATGAACTTGGCGATGCACCAAAATTGGTGCCACCCATCATGCCCTGGCCACCAGCAGCTTGGAAGGCTAGGATAGCTTCATTTCCTTCTGGTTTCCGCATTAGTTGATGTTGCAATGACTGCATAGCGTAACAATCACAGTATAATGAATGAGAACATAGATGTGCTCCACAGTTCAATGAAATAGGCATAAAATTTCATTGAAACTAAAGACTATCAAAGGAGATGACATATATTACAGAAATGAAACATTATCTAACGCCAGGAACAAGATCATCAAAATCCATTAACAGATCACAGCCCAGTCAAAGACTTCGTGTCTAAGATAGAAGATTAAGTCATATAACTAACAGGTCACCTTAAAAATTAAAAGAGAACTTAGACATACTGATTGTTTCGATATGAGCAATGCAAAGCAGCATAAGTGATGTTCTTGGTATATAAAAAGAGCTGAAACAAGAAGCTTGAAAATAAATGGACAAAATTCTTAAGCAAACACAACACACTTGTACAGAATCATAAGTTCTTAAGTCTTAAGAGCTACTCAAACAACCATCAACAAAAATGCAACAACCAGTAAACATGATCTTAACGTCAATTGGACTAAAGCTGTAATCTATGATGACACTCTCTGATGTCTATTTCTTGAGTTAAAGTGAATTTATGTTGCAGAATACATATATTATTTTGATCTAGAGCAGAAATCAAATAACGGTCAAATCAAATACTAAATCCTTGAAATTCACAGATATAGAAACAACAGGATCTCTTTCATAAACGTCGTCAATCAGATCCTAAACACCACAATACTTTTAAAACAAAAGAAAAAACTCTGAGAAGTGAACACTTCTCGACCAAGTCCAACAAGCATTGAATTACTAACACCTAATGTCTAAGCAAAAGCTGCAGAACAAGCCTGTAACAGTCGTAAATAGTCGTAATTACATCTACAGCTGTGCACATTTTGCTCAATCTGCAGCAGCAGGAAATAGTCAGCTCAACATTAGGAGCACTAAAACACCTCAGCTAGCTTTCATGTCTTAGTATAGTACAAATTCCAATAAATTGACTAGTGGGTAATGACTACCAAAAGAAAAAGCAAAAAAGGCAACCAAGAAAAACACTAGGCCAATCTTTGTTTATTTGTCACACAAACCTCGTACTAAATCAAAATTATCCAAATTCAGGTCAACCATATAAACTGAATACCAGAAAAAGACACAAGTCAAACTCACATGACCCATACTCATTTTACAAACCAATCAACTGAAAAGCCAACTCACTTATCATCAACTCCACTACTCATCAAACTTAAGCAAAAATACTCCAAAATCATTAATTGAGCTATACCCAACTCACATCTTCAATACAAAAATTCACCAGATTAACAGTTTAACACCGCTAAACATTTAATAAAACGCTTCCAAACCTCGATCCCACATCCGAAATCCAAAGATTTTGCATTGCACCAACTCAATTTACCAATAATCACTAAATTAAGCTAAACCCATTAAATAAAACACACTTTTTTTCCCAACCCACATCCCAAAACCCGAAATTGAGCCAAACAACAACTCACATCTCTCAAGATTCAACAAATTAACATCACACAACAAATTGAGCTAAACCCAATTGAGAAAACACTTCAAAACTTCAAACCCACATCTCAAAACCCCAACCTGTCTATTCCCAAGCTGATTATGCTGCTGCTGCTGCTGCTGTTGTTGTTGCTGCTGATGGTGCTGAATTGAATCAAACCCTAATTGATGTTGTGATGCACCAGAAGGAGTCGGCGACGACGACGAAGGTGATGCGGCAGCTGACGCCGGGCTCCTCCCACGCCCGCCGGCGTGCTGGGACCCACCGCCGCCAGATTGCATGTTAAAATCAAACCCCTAAAAAAACCCCAAATTCACAAAAATTAAAATTGATTAAGTAAACCTAACCCTTTTCACAGTAACATTAAAAATCAAATTTTGGCAACTACCCAGAACACCTTACTAAACAAAATGACAAAACCCCCAAACAAAAAGTAAAAAAACAATATAAAAAAAAAGGAAAAATCAAAATTACCCACTTAATAAAGTAACCCTTATTTTTCTCTCTCTATAATATGAGATGTTTTTGCAGCTAAAAAAGGAGAGAATTAGGGAGATGTAATTAATCAATGAGGTGGTGGGGGTAAGTTGAAAAACAAAAATAAACTAAAAAAATAATAAAAGAAGAAGAAAATTGATTGAGATTTTATTTTTTTTTGGGGAAAAAATTGAAATTGTGGGACCAAAGTTTGTAGATCGGAGATGAGAATAAGAGATGGAATTGTTGGTGGGTTTTTTTCGATTGGTCAATGAATCCCCGAATTGATCGGAAATTTGATGCTTTTTTTTTATGATTTGGGAAATGAGTATGAGGTTTTCTGGTGAATAATTGGGTAATTTTTTTTTGTTTTAATTTGTGATGATTTGTCTCACTCACTATCAAACCCTAATATGGTAGTTTTAGTTTTAGGGGTGAATTCACTAAACTAAATTGATTGATTTTTTTTTTTGGTGGTGAATTTAATGGTTACTTTATATGTATGGGGATTTTCTTGAATTTTATGATTTGATGTGAGGGGAGCAATTGATTTGGTTGAGGGCTTAACCATGGTTTAGGGATTATCAATCTATGGTTAGAAAAGTCTCGTTTCTGACCGTCACGAGCGTGTGAACTCTTACAAGCCATATTCTTATGTTTTCTCACTTGCTCTTTTATATGGGTTGGTATTTGGTAAGGTTTTGTGTTTACACTGTAAATAAAAAAAATTCGTTAGTTATTTTAATTTTAAATGGGAGTATTATCTGTCAGTAATGAGCAACCCTTTTTAATAAATATGCTAATTTGAGCTAGTTCGGGCATGTTTCATCGGCAATAGCTAGTTAGATCATGCCTAATTGCCTATAAGGTCGAACACGTCAATCATCAACTACCTTTTTTAACAATGTCACGGCTCCTGCCTCCTCGAGGCAAAATTTTAGGGAAATGATTTTATTTGCTTGAATCTGAAGCCCATTAGTCATACACTCGTGTGTTTAACCAACTAAGTCATCTTATGGCAGGGCCTTAGTGTGAAAAGAGGTCATTTAGATTCAGATATGTTAGGGTAAATCATGTAGTGTTCATTTACGTATGAAATTACATATTGCTTAGCAGGCAAGCAGATATTTTACATGATTCTATGATAAAACCCTTTTTTTGGGTAAAAAATATTTTAATGGATATGTTGCAATTCAAATCTTGAGTTTGAAATTCGAACATAACCAGCATGTCTAAAACTCGGTGAGAACGTGATCAAACAATATTCACACGTTTTCTTATCCCTAATAAGTAATTAGGCGTTACACAAAATCACGACGATCACGTCATCCCTACCTCAAAATATTTATTGATGTATTAAATAGTCGATCCCTTTTCCCCTAACTTTGAAATGATAAGATTTAAAAAAAAAAATTAGCTATGCAAGTATAGTAGGTTTGGTGCACGACACCACTGTGCTACCTCTATTTACCATTAAATTTACTTTTGCGTTCGATTGACCTAACTTATACATTTATCATTACTCCCTCGTATTCTCACTACAAGAAATCTTGTTTCAGTCGACTGTAATAAGGCGATTGATATTAGTAGTCGCCAATTTGGCGACTGAAAATACACTCGGGCGACCGAAAATAATCGCCAAATTGGCGACTGAAACAATACTGAGAGTTTTGTAAAAAAAAATCGGGCGACTGAACAGCCCTTTTGGCGACTGATTTCAGTCGCCAATTTGGCGACTACCCAAATCAGTCGCCAATTTGGGTAGTATACCAGAATTCGCAAATCAGTGTAAGCCGATTACTTTACCAATTTTCTTCAAACACCCGAACAAACCCCAATCCCTCTAAAAATCTGACACCACCACTACTCCACTCCGTCAACCACCACTCCGACACTAGCACCACCAGATCTTTGTCCCCTCCTTCTTGTGTTGCTTTGTTTGTTCTAATTGGTGAAGTGCAGCAGGAGCTCACCCAAGGGGCCTTGATGATCAAGCCACAAGCCAGACAAGCCTGACCACAAGACCCCCTCAGATTGAAGCTCGAACCACAAGGTCCAAACATCAGGCCATGTCAAGCCAAATTCAAGCCAAACCCAGCCAAGACAATGAAGAAGACATCCCAGGGTTCACCAAATCATGTCAGGGTCCAAGTCAGTCCACATTTCACACACAAGCCAGGAACAATGCCTGTCTGGGCTCATCAGACTAGTCAGCAAGCCAAGCACCAAGGAGGTACACCAGGGCATCCCAGCCACCCCCACCATGGCCTACCATCAAGCAAACTCATTAATCAACAAGTTTGTCCAGGAGAGTCCCCTTAGAAGTCTAGCAAAATCTTAAGTTACAAGCAGTCCAAACCAGGGTCCAATGAGCCTCATGACAGGGTAAGTTCAAGTCCAGCTGTGGGTTCCTTTTGTCTAAGTCAACTTGTCCTCATCCAATGCAGGTTTATCTAAGTTCAAATAAGAGTTGAAGAGTCCCAAGGAGCAGCAAAACACCCAGAGCAAGCAGCAAGACAACAAGAACAACAGTTTCCCATTTCAGGAAAACTCCAAAACTTGCTTTATCACTTTTTGCATCAGTCTGTTTTGTGTCTTTGTGTCTGTACTATCTAGTTGTTAAACTCGTCCTCTTGTGAGACCCTTAATTAGCTATCTGTTGTAGTAGTTCAAGTCCAAAGCTGACCCTTGGATGGACTTTACATCCAAAGGCTCACATTGTATCAGCCTCCCTATATAAGGAGGTTCTTATATAATGTTTTAGCAGATTGTTATGAATGAATTAACCTTGAGAAACCTCTCAAATCTTTCAAACTTGTGCTAAGTGTTGTAGTTTGAGCCAAGCCTGATACACCTTCAAGGTGTCTGATCAGTGTCTTGCTTTGTGAGTCAAGTTAAGCATGTGCTTTACTGTGACTAGCTTGCTTGCTGTTGAGTCTAAGTCTAGGGTGTTTGTGCATTGCTGTAATACTCTAAACCTGTCTCAAATCCAGTCTTTTAGTCCTTTCTCTTCTGCCATGCTGTAGGGGAAGTTCTCTAAGTCATATCTTTGAGTTTCAGTTAATACAAATCACTCTCTCTAAAACAGCCTCCATTTCTATCTGTTTTTGTTTTTAATTTTAGTACAAATCATCTCCTAAACTCACAAGCCTTAGTAGTTTACAGTGCAAATTGGTTATCAGAGCTTTGGTTTAGAGTCTTAGTGAGTTCATTTTCCCTAACTACATTTAAAAACACAAAAACAACCCAATGAGTGAAGAGAGAATCACCAACTTAGAGACTATGGTGGAAGGCATAGCCAGAACTGTCACACAACTCACAAGGGCTATGAATGAGGCTCTTGATGGCAATGTTGCCATAGGAGGAAGAGGCAGAGGACGTGGAAGAGGCAGAGGAGGAGGCAGAGGAAGGCCACCTGATGATGAAGAGTATCTAGATTCAGATGACTCATCAAGGAGTAGGGCTTCCATCCACAGGCACACAGACAAACATCTTAAGGTAGACATCCCTGAGTTTTCTGGTAGTCTTAATCCTGATGATTTGTTTGAATGGTTAAGAGAAGTAGAAAGAATCTTTGAGTATAAAGGATATAATGATTCTAAGTCTTTTAAAGTAGTCATCCTTAAACTGAAAGGGTATGCTTCTCTTTGGTATGAAACCATGAAAGGGTTAAGGGCTAGGGAAGGGAAAGAACCCATCAAGTCTTGGACTAAACTGAAAAAGAAACTATTAGATAAGTTTGTTGCTAAGGATTACACCCAGGATCTGTTCATTAAGTTGTCTAAGTTGAAACAAGGAGATAAATCTGTTGAATCCTATTTGAGAGAGTTTGAACAGCTCACTTTGCAGTGTGATATAAATGAGAAACCTGAGCAAAGGATTGCTAGGTACTTGGAGGGTCTAGATAAGAGCATTGTTAACAAGGTTAGGATGCAACCTCTGTGGTCATTTGATGATGTTGTTAACTTGTCTCTGAGAGTTGAAAAGATAAGAAAGGCTAAGCCTGTCACACCAAAACCTGTTAGGCCTTTTCAAACCAGACCTTACAGTGGGGTGAGGACCATTGATACCCCCAGGACAGCACCCCCACCTACCTTAGACAAGGGAGAGGGCATCATGGGTCAGAAACCAAGCACTTAATTGACTGAGAACAGAATTAGGTGCTTCCAATGTCAGGGTTATGGACATTTCAAGAAGGATTGCCCTTCTAAGAAGACTTTAACTATAATGGAGGTTGAGACTTGGGAAAAAGAAGGTCTAGTTGAGTATGAGAAGGATTAGCTTGAGGTTGAAGAAGTGGTGAGTGAGGAGGAAGAGCCTAGTCAGGAGGCAATAGTGGCACTCCCTGATACAGACCACAGTCTGGTTCTATGGAGGGTAATGCATTCACAACAGATACCTTTGGAGGAGGATCAAAGGTCCCTCATTTTCAGGAGTAGATGTACCATACAAGGGAGGGTTTGTAACCTTATCATAGATGGAGGTAGATGTACCAATGTGGCCTCTGTCACTATGGTTGACAAGCTGAAGCAAAGTACTCAGGAACACCCTCATCCCTATAAGTTGAGATGGCTGAGTAAGGGAGCAGAGGTTAAGGTGGACAAGCAATGTATGGTTTCATTCTCCATTGGAAATGTATACAAGGATGAAGTACTGTGTGATGTGGTTACAATGGATGCCTGTCACTTATTATTGGGAAGGCCATGGGAGTTTGATAAGAGCTTCATACACCAAGGAAGGAGCAACACCTATTCCTTCAAACATGGGAGCAGGAAGGTGACATTAGCCCCTTTGCCACCTAATCAAAAGAGTTATGGGAGTCCCAGTATGGCTGAAGACTTTAGTGGAGTCTTGTTCCTATGTGAATCAGCAATGGTCAAAGAGTTTAGTGAGGAACAACCGGTGTTGATGCTGCTGTCAAAGGAGGTTCAGAAAGGAGAGTCTAAAATAGTTCTTGCAGAAGTTAAGCCCCTCATTGATCAATTCAAGGAAGTGTTCCCAGAGGAACTTCCTGATAGCTTACCCCCTGTGAGAGGAATTGAACATCAGATAGACCTTGTGCCAGGGTCTGTACTACCTAATAGACCAGCATACAGATGTGATCCTAAGGGTACACAAGAGCTGCAGAAACAGGTTGAAGAGTTGATGAGTAAATGGTTTATAAGGGAGTCCTTAAGTCCATGTGATGTGCCTGCATTATTGGTTCCTAAGAAGGATGGAACTTGGAGGATGTGCATAGATAGCAGGGCTATCAATAACATCACAGTCAAGTACAGGTTCCATATACCTAGGCTTGATGACATATTGGATGAGCTGAGTGGATCAAGGTTCTTTTCTAAGATTAATTTGAGGCAAGGCTACCATCAAGTGAGGATCAGGGAAGGAGATGAGTGGAAGACAGCCTTCAAAACAAAGCATGGCCTCTATGAGTGTCTTGTCATGCCCTTTGACCTGTCAAATGCCCAAGTACCTTCATGAGATTGATGACAGAGGTGCTTAGGCCTTGCCTAGGGAGATTTGTGGTAGTATACTTTGATGATATTCTCATCTACAGCAAGAGTAAGGATGATCATTTGAGGCATCTTGAGGTTGTGTTTGAGATACTTAAGGAGAGTAAACTCTTTGGGAAGCTTGAGAAGTGCACCTTTATGATTGAGGAAGTTAAGTTTCTAGGATATGTGGTGTCTGGTAGAGGCATTTCAGTGGATCAGGACAAGATCATTGTTGTTCAGTCTTGGCCTCTTCCTAGGAACATCACAGAAGTAAGAGGGTTTCATGGCTTAACATCTTTCTACAAGAGGTTCATTAAGAACTTCAGTACCATTGCAGCACCCCTCACTGAATGTATGAAGAAAGGAGAGTTCACTTGGACTGAGAATGCTTTGCAGGCTTTCAAATACATAAAGAAACTCTTGTGCAGTGCACCTATCCTCAGGTTGCCTGACTTTAATTGCCTATTTGAGGTTGAATGTGATGCAAGTGGAGTGGGAATTGGAGCTGTCCTCATCCAGGAGAAGAAGCATGTAACCTATTTCAGTGAAAAGTTAAATGGTGCCAAGCTGAGTTATTCTACTTATGATAAGGAGTTTTATGCTCTTGTCAGGGCTCTAAGGCATTGAAGTCATTACCTGAAGCCCAAGCCTTTTGTCCTACACTCTGATCATGAAGCATTGAAGTACATAGGAGGCCAGCATAAGCTCAGTCACAGACATGCTAAATGGGTGGAGTTCCTCCAGTCATTTACCTTTTCTAGCAAATACAAAGAAGGGAAACAAAATGTTGTAGCTTATGCATTGTCTAGAAGGTACACCCTGCTATCAACCATGGACCAAAGGATTCTTGGGTTTGAGTTCATTAAAGACATGTATCAGGAGGATCCAGACTTTGCAAAAGATTGGTTAGCACAGAAAGAGAGAACCAGGACTATTGATCCACCCTACACTCTACAAAATGGATTCCTGTTTAAAGAAAACAAGCTGTGTGTTCCCAGAGGTTCTTATAGGAGTCTATTGATCAAGGAAGTGCATGGAAGTGGCCTTGGATGACACTTTGGGGTTCAGAAGACTGTGGATATACTGCAGGATCAGTTTTACTGGCCTAAGATGATGGGAGAGGTCCAAATAGTGCTCAGGAGGTTTGGAGTATGTCAAAAGACCAAGAGTTCATTTCAGGCAGGGTCTTACACTCCCCTACTAGTCCCCTGTAGGCCTTGGGAAGATGTGAGTATGGATTTCATAGTGGCATTGCCTAGAACAGCAAGAGGCAAGGATTCTATTATGGTGGTTGTGGATAGGTTTAGTAAGATGGCACATTTCATTGCCTGTAAGAAGACTGAGGATGTTGTGAGTGTGGCAGAGCTATATCTTGATGAGGTGGTGAGATTACATGGTGTTACAAGGACTATTGTGTCTGACAGGGACACAAAGTTTATGAGCCATTTCTGGAGAACATTATGGAAGCTGCTTAATACCAGGTTGTTGTTTAGCACCTCCCATCATCCTCAAACAGATGGACAAAATGAGGTGACCAACAAGACTTTGGGAAGGATCTTGAGGTGTATAGTCACCAAATCTCTCAAGTATTGGGATTTAAAGCTGGCTCAAGCAGAGTTCTCCTTTAATAGAGCTCCATCATCAGCCACAAGCCACTCCCCCTTTGAAGTGGTCTATGGTACTAACCCCTTAATGCCTTTGAATTTGTCTAATGTGTGCAGGTCAGAGATCTATTATGATGCCAAGAAGAGGGTGGAACAAATGCTAAAACTCCATGAGTCAGTCAGAAAACAAATTGAGAGAACTAATGACCTATACAAGAAGAATGCCAAGGTTCCTAAGATCAAGAAAGACTTTGCACCAGGAGACTTAGTATGGATCAATCTAAGGAAAGAGAGGTTCCCCTCTAGAAGAAAGAACAAGCTAGAGCCAAGAGCAGATGGTCCTTTTCAAGTCATAGAGAAGATAGGCCCCAATGCCTACAGAATTGATCTGCCAGGAGAATATGCAGTTCATGGAACATTTAATGTGGGAGACCTTAGTCCCTTCTATGAAGACTCTGAGGGAGAGGAAGACACAGGCTTGAGGTCAAGCCCTTTTCAACCTAGGGAGGCTGCAGCAGGAGCTCACCCAAGGGGCCTTGATGATCAAGCCACAAGCCAGACAAGCCTGACCACAAGACCCCCTCAGATTGAAGCTCGAACCACAAGGTCCAAACATCAGGCCATGTCAAGCCAAATTCAAGCCAAACCCAGCCAAGAGAATGAAGAAGACATACCAGGGTTCACCAAGTCATGCCAGGGTCCAAGTCAGTCCACATTTCACACACAAGCCAGGAACAATGCCTGTCAGGGCTCATCAGACCAGTCAGCAAGCCAAGCACCAAGGAGGTACACCAGGGCATCCCAGCCACCCCCACCATGGCCTACCATCAAGCAAACTCATTAATCAACAAGTTTGTCCAGGAGAGTCCCCTTAGAAGTCTAGCAAAATCTTAAGTTACAAGCAGTCCAAACCAGGGTCCAATGAGCCTCATGACAGGGTAAGTTCAAGTCCAGCTGTGGGTTCCTTTTGTCTAAGTCAACTTGTCCTCATCCAAGGCAGGTTTATCTAAGTTCAAATAAGAGTTGAAGAGTCCCAAGGAGCAGCAAAACACCCAGAGCAAGCAGAAAGACAATAAGAACAACAATTTCCCATTTCAGGAAAACTCCAAAACTTGCTTTATCACTTTTTGCATCAGTCTGTTTTGTGTCTTTGTGTCTGTACTATCTAGTTGTTAAACTCGTCCTCTTGTGAGGCCCTTAATTAGCTATCTGTTGTAGTAGTTCAAGTCCAAAGCTGACCCTTGGATGGACTTTACATCCAAAGGCTCACATTGTATCAGCCTCCCTATATAAGGAGGTTCTTATGTAATGTTTTAGCAGATTTTTATGAATGAATTAACCTTGAGAAACCTCTCAAATCTTTCAAACTTGTGCTAAGTGCTGTAGTTTGAGCCAAGCCTGATACACCTTCAAGGTGTCTGATCAGTGTATTGCTTTGTGAGTCAAGTTAAGCCTGTGCTTTGCTGTGACTAGCTTGCTTGTTGTTGACTATAAGTCTAGGGTGTTTGTGCATTGCTGTAATACTCTAAACCTGACTCAAATCCAGTCTTTTAGTCCTTTCTCTTGTGCCATGCTGTAGGGGAAGTTCTCTAAGTCATATCTTTGAGTTTCAGTTAATACAAATCACTCTCTCTAAAACAGCCTCCATTTCTGTCTGTTTTTGTTTTCAATTTTAGTACAAATCATCTCCTAAACTCACAAGCCTTAGTAGTTTACAGTGCATGAAGGTATATTTGTTCTAATTTCAATCCTTAAATTAATTTAGTTTGTTTGTTTAATTTGTGATTCATACTAGTATTTAGTTGATTTTATATGTTTATATAAACATTTGTGATTATTATTGGTTTTTAGATGTTATATGTTTGGTGTAATTTGAATCCTTAGATTAATTGGGGGTTTTTGATAATGGTTAGTGATAGTGTTGTTAGTATTGTTTTTGTTAGTATTTGTAATTTTGACTAGTGTTAGTGCTGTTAGTATTGGGTTTTTGATAATGATAAATTGGTTAGTGTTAGTGTTGATAGTATTGTTTTTGTTAGTATTTGTAATTTTGATTAGTGTTAGTGTTGTTGGTATTGAGTTTTGATAATGATGATAATGGTTAGTATTAGTTTTAGTATTATTTTTGTTAGTATTTGTAATTTTGATTTGTGTTAGTGTTAGTATTTGATTTTGATAAAGATGATAATGGTTATTGTAACAACGAATTTTGTATTGCAATACAACTATAACACAAAACAGAGAAACAAATGAGTTTATATTAATATCAGAAAGTTATGTATACAACCTCTATTTATCCTCTGATTCTACAACGTTACTAAAGGTACGAGTCTTCGATCTTCAAGGCTCGCTTGCTTGACTTTAGCTTCTTGAGAGGGTCGCGTTGACTTGAATCTCTCTTCGATGCTTGAATTTGATTTGAGTTTCCTTGCGTAGGCGGCACGAATTTGTGGTGCTTGTTGACTACTTGTGAAGGAGATTTGTAGAGAGAATTTTAGAGCTTTTGATATCTCTTTTCTCTTCACTTTGACAAATGAGTTTTTCTCTTGTAAAAGTGATTTTTCTCCTCCTTTGGAAATGGTGGAGAAGTCTCATTTTTATAGAAATTTCTCCCTTGGTTAATGGACTTGAAGACTTGGGCCTTCTTCATGAGCTTGACTTGCTGGGCCCAATTGACTATTTGTTGGTTTGACCTCTCAATTGGGCTCAATTGACTCTTTTGTGAGCTTGACTTTTCATTGGACCCAATTGACCATTTCTTTGCTTTCGGACCCAAATAACCCAATTTGCAATATGGGTTGATCCAGATTCAATTTAGCGGGACAAATATAATTAAATTAAGCTAAAATTTGATATTAACTTAAAATAATTCATTTTATTTTATCTTCGGCACTTAAATAAATTTTCCGTGCCTACAGTTATGTTAGTGTTAATGTTGTTAGTTTTGCTAGTATTTTTTCACTCATTAAGGTGATGTTATATGTTAGTTAGTTAGTAATATTATCTTTTAATTTTGTAGCTATTTTTAATCATAATGTTTATATTTTGTAGGAATCATTTTAGGCCGAGAAAGTTAGGCAACCCGAGAAATCCGATAACGAGATTTGGTTCGACTTGGTTAAGGGTTTCAAGAAAGGGAATGTTTACGGAATTGGCTCGGCTAAGGATGTATTCTACGAAGCTCCAAGGGCAAGGATGCCTTCCAGCTCAAGACAAACTTACGAGCCGGGAGTCGTAGGTAAACTCCAAGCCCAACTTGACGAAGAAAGAAGAAAAAACGCCGAAAGGGATGAGGAACTCCGGATAATGAAAGAAAAATTTAAGGCTTGGGAAACCATGTTCAACAACTGCAACCAAGGTCCGCCTCCTTTTCGGCGAGATTATGATGAAGGCAATGGAGGTGGTGGTATGCAAGCCGAAGCCGATATGGGTTTCCTTGGCTTTTGATTTTAGTTTAAAAACTTGTTAATTGTGGTTGTTTAAACTTGGTTTTGTTAACCTTTAAAAAGATTTGTAAACTTAAGACAATTTTCTTGATATATATGAGGATGTTCGTTTCTCATCGTGTTGTTGTAAATGTGTGAAATTGTGGTTGTTTTCTATTGTACTTGCAGGTATGGTATGGTAATGAAATGGCAGGATAAAAACAGAATTTTTCGTGCAATAAAACAGGTGTTTTGGCGACTGAAATGTTCATTTGCCTACTATTTTCAGTCGCCAAACCCCCTGTATTTTTACAAATTAAAATGAATTTGGCGACTGATTGGCGACTGAAATCAGTCGCCAAATTGGCGACTGAATGGAGTAGTGGTCGCCAAATTGGCGACTGATATCAGTCGCCAATTTGGCGACTACTTCACCTTTCAGTCGCCAATTTGGGCGACTGATTTCAGTCGCCATTTTGGTTATTTGGCGACGCTTTTTTCAGTGGCCAAATTTGGCGACCGAAATTAGTCGCCCGAATTTTATTTGGCGACTAAGGCCTGCGACTGGGTCTTGGCGACTGATTTCAGTCGCCAAATTCATTTTGGCGACTGAAATCTGTCGCCAACATCGGTCGCATAAATGTTGTTTTCTTGTAGTGTCTCGATAAACTTCCTTATTTCCCTTATGCAAAAAATTTAAGGAAACGCACTACCCCACCATACAATTAAATTTGGATCACACAAACACCTACCAAAAATAAAAATAGAGGAGTTATTGTGAATAGACAAAAAAGAAAATAAAGATGTTTATTGAGAATAGGAGGAAGTATAATTTACTTTTCTATATTCATATATGATGAAATGCTCCATGTGTTAATATTAGGGACTTGCTAAATTCCGCGCACCAATTTACTTAATCCCGCGCATTTTCACATGTTATTCCGTGTATACACTTGTCATTTCCTTATCAATAAACCCTAAAAATCCCCCCAAAAGAAAAAGGAATCAAAAACAAAAGGAGGTTTGATGACGGCATTGAAAGACAAAGTTGGTCGACGGGGCAGGTTTAGTTGTCGGGATCGACGGTGTCGCGCACAAGGTGGCTCACAACAGAGTTGGTCGATGGCGCATGGGAGGTCTACGGTGTTGGACGGTGTTAGGGAATCAATGGAAGGTCTACGGTACTGAACTGTTGAGGAAGGGACAAATCAAAGGGGACGGGGAAGGGATGAGAGTCGCGCGTGCGTGGGGGGTGACGTTGTCGACGTCGGAAGGTTTCCGACGGAAGTGGTGGTCGTGGGTGGTGCGGGAGGACATGTAGTCAGTGTCGGGGATGGGTGGTGAAGGCTGAGGGATGGGTAGTCAATGATGGTGAGTAAGACGGGAGAATTTGGTTTGTTATTTATTTATTTATTTATTTTATTTTAATGAAGGATAGTAATGGAAAAAAGAGACAAAATGTGTAGGATAGAGTAAAATAATGCGCGGGATTTAGCAATTACGTAATATTATTACTTTCACAACATCTCATGTTAATACTATCACGATTACTGCTCATGGGATTATTATTATTCCATTCACTACTCTCGCTATTTTTGCGGTTAAATTCATTATTCCCGTTAATTTTATCAAATTTATATACTTAAATAAAAAAAAAATTCCTTGATATGATTAGCTAATTGTTCGTAATTTATCTCATTGTTAATATTGTTACTTTCATTACATTCATTTTATTACTGTTACGTTTACTACTCCCGACATCATATTGTTACTAAAAGTTTGGCATAATTTTTTGAAGTGTTTTTAGTCACTAAAAGTTTAAACATGGTCAAACAATCATTTTTTACAACTTAAAAACTACTTTTAATAAGCTCAAAATCTAGTTTTGGTACTCAAAAGTAGAAGCATAAATTTGGTGCTTCTACTTTTATTTCTTCTCTTTATAATATCTAATATACAAAATGATAAATTTGTATGTTATAAATATTTCAATAAAATAAAATAAATACATTTTCATTTATATTTTTTCATTCCATACAAATAGAGACCCATCTTGATATACTTTAATCATAATATTTTTATTTTGCATTTTCTTAGGTAGAAAAAACTGCTTTTGAGAAATTGTTGTGTAAAATAGTAGCCAAACACATACGGAGTACTATTTTTCCAAGAAGTAGCTTACAGAAAAGCTCATTTTCAAAAATAGAAATTGCTCCTAGAGAGTTAGGCCAAACATACTCATAATATCTTTCACTACACATGCGGTTATTATTGTTACTTTTACTAATTGTATTAGACTTATATATATGTATTTAAATAAATATTAAATATTTTATTAGAATGGCATTTAAAAGTGTCCATTATTTCACTACCCTACAACTACTTCAAATACAATCAATATAATTCATATTGGCATCACATGATGTCATAATTTTTAATTAAGGAAAGTTCCAATTTATAACTGTACTATTAGACTTTAATTAGTTGTATTTTCTATACTAATTACTTTCTTGATATTATTATCTACTTTTATACGTCTAAAACTATATAGTATAATGAAATTGTATGAATTTATGTCATTCTATTATTGTCCCTTATTTTCGAATTATATATATAGTATAGATAGATGAATATCAAAATTCGCCACATTTCCTTAATTATCTTTCTATTTGTGTTTTACATTATAAACAAAGCTAAAACAAATTAGAAAGTAAAACTTACAAATATAGACCATAGAATTGTATTTTTTACTTTTAAGATTTTATTTTAATTAGTATGATAATTGAACATCTCACAACTTACTCGTTAAAGTTGTATAAATTTTCAAATAGTACTTAAGAATTTTAAATATTGTGTGAAAATTATTTGTATGAAGAGTTAAAATGTCATAAAGATAATTTGTCCAATAAATATATAAGAGTTATTTATTATCTATAAATATTATCTTCCAAATTTATTTGTTGTGTACAAATACTCCGTATTTTTTAGTATCCCTATAGATATTGAAAATGAGCATGATTTGTTTGGTTCTATGTAAGATTTTGTAATGCGTGAAAGTGATTTCTATTTTCCTACGTTTTGTACGAGAAAAAGGATTATACATCGGAGGTACTAGCTCAGAGTATTATGATTTTGAGTTTTTGTGCATTTTTTTCGAGTTTTTTAAAGTTTATAAATTAAATTTTATATCTTATATATGATGTTTTTTGAGTGTTATTGTAATTTTTTTGAGCTTAATTTTTAAATTAATAAACTCAAAAAACTTTATAGTAAAACTATACTATACTCAAAAACTTTATTGTAAAGCTCAAAAACTATATTTTATGTGGTAGTACCTCAGAGGTACAATCCACTCACTGGTTTTGTACGGGGTAACCAAACGAGTCCAAGCTTTTCCTTTCTAGCATTTTTCCATGCGGTTTTTCCAGTAAAGTTTTTAACGAGTCATATTCTTCAGTGATGGACATTCAAGGGGAAGTGTTATGAATGTCCATATGCTAGAGAATCTTAAACTTTATTGTTTTATGGAAACTCGAACTCCATCGTATGTGTATACATATATCCCTCATAA
The DNA here is from genome assembly GCA_022085475.1 of Heliosperma pusillum. Lineage (NCBI taxonomy): Eukaryota > Viridiplantae > Streptophyta > Magnoliopsida > Caryophyllales > Caryophyllaceae > Heliosperma > Heliosperma pusillum. Next base: position 42,870 of record JAIUZE010006869.1, read on the forward strand.
TGAATTAAGGTCTTTGTCTTTTTTAGTTACTTTCTCTCCGCCTTCTCATTATAATTTTATCTTCTCTTTATTTATGAGACCATGCACAATCGAGATGATGCTATTTTCCTCCTATATTTCCCCTCCCCTTTTATTTCTTTGACACGTCACATTATCTTTCATTCTCCTTATTTTTCACTAACTTCTTGCACTTCTTTAACTCTTACCGAAAAGAGGTTGTTAAGAGGAGGTCTCTCATCCTCTCTATAGTGGACGTTCTTAAACCCTTCAAGTCATCCCCATTCGGATTCAAGAGCCGATTTGTCTCCGCGAAATCAAAGTTGGTTGCTTATTTCAACCGGGCACATAATCAAGTCATAATTATCGAGTTTCTGTTTTCTACAAACATATAGCTTTAACATAATTATCCTGGACTTCTGCTGGTGAGCTTATGAAATGGTCATACACATGCTCAATGTATAGACGATATAGTAAGATCGAGAGATCATAGTTATACTCAAATTTACGGCTTTTGAGAATTTGAGTTGCGACTACAAAGTACAAGCCACTATTTATTGCCATAGAAGTACTGCAAGTGCTATGATCAATCAACTGAGACTGGCTGCATTTGTTCGGCCTCTTCGCGCAACTCTTGGAACAAGGCAGACGACAGGTACCGCTCTCCAAAACTCGGGTTGATAGTCTATGATCAATCAAAGCATATATGTGAAGTTGTAAACCATAACAATTACAGGCAGTCAGATAACCAGTCATATGCATTAAACCAGGATTTTGTTTAATCTAAGTATTACCACAATGAGTTTTCCCTTGTTTTCTGGTCTTTGAGCAAGTTCCAGTGCTGCTACTGTGTTAGCTCCTGATGATATCCCAACCTTAATAGTTTATACGCGTAAGAATCAGTTATTTCATTATGGCATGATGATGACGGTTGATAATAACGGTACTAGATGGACACAGAAACAAACTGAAATAAAGCGTGGCACGGAACGCAGGCGTTACACTACCTCCGCATCATAGTACACTTTTGTGAGTTAATACAATGCAGCTATGGCTAGCGGTATTCGACCGACTAATGATGTAAATTGGTGGAGATAAGATGATATTGAAGAGAAGTAAATACGTGTAATAAAATTTAATATTGTTACCATAAGTCCTTCTTTTAAAGCCAGCTGCCTTGCCATCTTAACTGCATCATCACTCGTAACCTGTTACAGTTTTTGCAGAGTTTGAACACTGCAGGGTGAACCATATACTGTATATACCTTGATTTAACTATATTATTGGAAGAGGGTAGCGATTTACCTCAAGAACTGCATCCATAACATCCATATCTAAAATATCCGGTTTGAATCCAACGCCATTGCCAGTTATAAGATGAGGCCCTATTTACATCAGAACCAAAGTAAGCAAGTATTCTTTTGTTTTGTAGTATGCTGCTATAAAGCAAACCAGCTCGTTAAGCGAGAGGTTTTGAGGCATTTAGGTAATGTTACTGTTGCAAATTATACAAGTGGAACATCCTCTTCCGAAAATAAGAAGGTGCAAGTAAATAGTTTACATACCTGGTTTACCTCCATTGAGTACATTGCTTTCAGCTGGTTCGACTCCATAAATCTACGCCACCAGTAAATATTCAGGTACCGGTGTACAGCAAAAAATGGCAGTAACAATGTTTAGTTAAAAAAGAAAATGCACCTTGACATTGGGGTTTTGAGATTTGAGATACTGGCCTACACCAGAGACAGTTCCTCCACTTCCGATCCCCATCACAAAGATGTCTACTTTCCCTTTAGTGTCTTCCCATATTTCTGGACCTGTCGTCTCAAAATGCACCTGTTTTCGCCCCCATTATGATATATGTCAGATTTCCTATTTACTTGTTAAAGTTCACAAACAAAGAATTTCGGGTAGATAACTATGAGTCTATGAGTCTATAATTAGCAATTATATATCAAAACAATTAATCAATGCCTTCAAGCTGACGCACGTTGAACATGATTTGTCTGACTACGTTATAAGATAAAAAGCCTAAGCAATTTTTTAATTTTTAATCTTATGACAAGGGAACCCGCAGCCGCTACCTTTGGTGCGCACAGTGTAAACTCTCGAGTATACATGGTAGCCTGCAAACCACGTATTAGAGCCATATTGTTTAATTCAATCATATTTCTCCCAATTATAAACGCACATTACAACTTGTATATCAAACCTTAAAATCGGGTTGCAAGAAGAGAATGACCTGAGTGTTAGCAGGATTAGCAAATTGCTGAAGCATGAAAGCATCAGGGGTAGAATCCAAAAGCTGGTAAGCCTTCTTGATAGTACCTCCCATTCCTTTATCCGGGTCAGTGAGAATTAATTCAGCACCAAATGCTAACATCGTCACCCTTCTCTCTAAGCTAGTGTATGACGGCATTGTCAATACCATCTTGTATCCTTTCATTGCAGCAATGAAGGCCATACTTATCCCCATGTTCCCTGATGTCGGCTCTATCAGAACTGTCTGAATTCCGAGAAAACTTCATGCGTTAGATCAAACTAAAATTCAGACATCATATATATAAAAAGTTGCCCTTATATGAATTCTGACCTTCCCTGGTGTAATAAGTCCCCTTTTCTCGGCATCTTCAATCATTGCTAGAGCTGGTCTGAAGCAGTTATAATTGTCAGTTCTTTTCTGATGCTACAACATTTATACAAAAATATTTGCATACAAAGTTTGAAAGAAACATGGCATATTACAGTTCAACATTGTTAGGTTGAAAATCATTAGTATCAGTATGTTGGGTTATTTTCAACACTAGTAGTCTTCTGATACTTAAAACACTTCAACGTAGTCCAAAAACGCGACAGTACCATTACACAAATAGTAAAGTCCGACACTAGTATATGCACCCGAGTCTAACACAGTTACTAAGCATAAGCACAGCACAACTGCACAAGGAAATAATGAAGAAATGAGATTGTTAACGCGAGACAAACATACCTGTCTTTGATACTAGCAGTAGGCTGCATCATTTCCTGTTTGACGGCTATGTGTGCTCCACATCCTTCACTGATCTTGTTTAAGAAAACCAAGGGAGTCCTTCCTATAAGCTGTTGATTGAGATTGTGTGATATCAGTTCACCATACAATTGGCGACAGGAAAATGAATTTCTACCATCAGAGAAGCGAGAATTGAGTTCTATCTCTTATGATTCCTTCTACTGAACAACTATGATACAGTAAGGTTTGAAGAATGAAAAGTATATTTATTATTTGAAAGATACAAGGTATTTATAGTGCTAATGTACATCTAAAAAAGGAGAGGAGCCTATGTAATTAAATGATTGATTGACAAGATTATAGTGTTGCTATATTTACAATAATATGCTAGCTTAATTGATGGGATTGTGATCATGGTAAGATATTGTTAATACGCCCCCTCAAGTTGGACGTTCTTGTGATAAGGCCAAGCTTGTCACGTAGTTCATGGAACTGTTGTTTGTGCAGTGGCTTGGTGAGGATGTCTGCGAGTTGGTCTTTGCTGGCGATGTGAGAGATGCGTATCTGACCAAGTTGTAGTTGTTGTTTGACATGATGGAAGGAGATTGCCATGTGCTTCATGCGCGAGTGAAAGACTGGATTTTTGGCATAGAGAGTAGCAGAGATGTTGTCACAGAATATGGCAGGTGGTTTAATGACCTGGATGTTGAGTTCGGACAGGAGGTTACGAAGCCATAGCGTTTCTGTGGTGACAGAGGCAATGGCACGAAACTCAGCTTCGGTTGTGGAGAGAGCAAGTCCTTTTTGTTTCTTGGAGGACCAGGCAATGGGGTTTCGTCCAAGATAAGTAATGTAGCCAGTGGTTGATAGATAGTCGTCTTTGTCACCACCAAAGTCTGCATCACAGTAGGCGTGAAGACAAAGAGGTGTTTCTTTGTATAGTTGAATTCCATGTGTTTGAGTTCCTTGAAGATATCGGAGAAGACGTTTTAGTGCTATCCAGTGATTGGAGGTGGGATGGTGAAGAAATTGTGCGAGACGGTTGACAGAGAAGGCAATATCAGGCCGAGTGAGAGACAAATATTGAAGGCTCCCGACGATGGCCCGATAGTCGGAATGGTCGTGGATGGGATATTGGTCTTCGCGAATAAGAGCTGGTGATGTAGCCATAGGTGTTGTATTTGGTTTAGCGTCTGCCATTTTGTATTTCATAAGAAGGTCTTGAATATATTTTGATTGACTTAGGTGTATTCCGAGGGAATTTGGAATGACCTCGATACCTAAAAAATAGGATAAAGGCCCAAGGTCTTTAAGAGAGAAACGAGTAGATAGTTTCGTGATGAAATCTTGTAGGTGCGTGGCATTTGGTCCTGTAATTATAATGTCGTCCACATATATAAGCATGTAGAGAGTAAGGGTCTTAGTTTGTAAAATAAATAATGAGGGGTCGGAAATGGATTGAGTAAAACCAACAGTAATGAGGTAAGTTTTAAGCTCGGTTTACCAAGCTCGGGGAGCTTGTTTGAGTCCATAGATTGCTTTATTTAATTTACAAACATAGTCGGGGTTATTTTGGTTAATGAAACCAGGTGGTTGCGTCATAAACACACTATCGGTAAGGGTACCTTGTAGAAATGCGTTATTGACATCGAGTTGTCGGAGAGGCCAATTTTTGGTTACGTCAATAGATAAGATTAGACGGACTGTGGTGGGTTTTATTACGGGACTGAATGTTTCTGTGTAATCAATGCCAGGTCGTTGATGGAAGCCTTTCGCAACTAAGCGTGCTTTATGTTGCTTAAGGGTGCCATCGGTATTAAATTTGTTTCGGTATACCCACTTGCATCCAACAACGTTGTGGGCTGTTGAGCGGGGGACTAAGGTCCATGTATTGTTACGGGTTAGGGCATCATATTCATCTTGCATTGCGTGGCGCCAATGAGGAAGAACTAGAGCATGTTTTATGGTGTTGGGAAGAGTTGTGGGTAAGGTTGATTTGAGAGCGAGCTTTGCATATTTTGGGTTTGGCATGCGGATGTTGTTGGCAAGTCGAGTGGTTACTGTTTTATCAGGTGGAGGTGGTTTAGTTTTGGGGCGAGGGATATGGGTAATGGAGGTAGTGGGTGTAGAATTTTTGGTGATGGGTTCGTTGAGAGTGGTGGGTGTGGTGGTAGCGTTGTTGATGGGGGAAGAGGACGAAGGAGTGGTAGTGGAGGATGACGGAGGTCGACGTGAGTAGACTTGTGTAATAGGTTGTAAAGGTCGTGTGGATGGAGGATTGACGGGTGGAGGAACTGGTGGGGAGGCGGAAGCGGAAGGAGGGAGAATGTGAAGGGAGAAGGTGGTCCATTCTTCGGTGGTAGGCGAAGGAGAGGTGGTAGATGACAGGTTGGCGAAAGGGTAGATGTCATCATAAAATTTCACATGACGAGAGGTGTAGATACGATGTGTCTTGGGGTCAAGGCAATGGAAGGCACTTTGTGTGGTGGAATAGCCTATAAAGACACACGGAATGGAACGATCATCCAATTTATGTTTGGTGTAAGGTCGGAGCCAAGGGTAGCATAGACAGCCGAAATTATGGAGGTTAGTGTAAGCGGGTTGCTTATTGTGTAGCAAAAAATATGGAGACTTACCTTGAAGAGACCGAGTGGGAAGTCGATTTATGAGGTAGGTAGCGGTGCTAAAAGCAAATGGCCAGTATTTGGTTGGTAATTTGGCATGTTTGAGGAGAGATAAGCCCGTTTCTACTATGTGACGATGTCGTCTTTCGGCATATCCGTTGTGTTCGGGAGTATGCGGAGGAGATGTCGAGTGGGAAATTCCATTATTTAGCAAGGTTGTATTTAATTTAACATATTCTCCTCCATTGTCGGAGAAAAAATGTTTTATTTGTTTATTGAAGTATTTTTCTACAATTGCCTTAAATTGAATAAAAACTTGGTTTGTGTCGGATTTTCGTTTAAGCGGATACATCCATATATATTTGCTAAAATGATCAACGAAAATGACATAGTATTTGTAATGATCGAATGATGAGATTGGACTTGTCCAAAGGTCGGAAAACATAAGTTGTAGTGGTTCGGTTGTACGAAATGATGAATGTGAGAAGGGTAGTTTCTTGCTTTTAATGACATTGCAAGACTCACAGTGAACAAAATCAGTAAGTGAAAATTGCAAATCTTTATTGATAGTTTTAATTACATCATAAGATGGATGTCCTAGCCTATGATGTAAAGAGAGTGAAGCGGGTCCTTTGGTAGCGTGGTAGACGTTTGGTTGCGGAGGACACCACTCATAAATTCCGTCTCTAGCTCGGCCCTGGAGAAGCGTGGTGCCCGTTGCCATCGCCTTAACAAAAAAACAATTGCGTGAGAAAACAACATATGCATTGTTGTCGCGACAGAGTTGCGATATAGACACGATGTTACGGGAAATTTTAGGAACATGAAGGACATTGTTTAATTTGATTCCACGTAAATTGATTATACCTGTGTTGGCAATTTGCAGGCCTGTACCATCTCCAATCAGAAGCTCGTCGAGACCGGAATAAGGTGAGTGAAAGGCAAGAGTGTCGAGATCATGGGTGACGTGGTGGCTTGCTCCACTGTCAAATAAATAATTAGGGTTAGTAGCCGAGTGACTGGTAGTCAGACCCACGGTGTTTGCTTGTGGTTGCTGCTGGTGGTAGCGGTTTGGTGGTGGGGCAGGGAAGGTTATGTGAGGAAATAGTTTGCGGAAAACAGGACAGTGAGCGACGACATGACCCGTTTCGCGGCACCATTGGCACCGACCTTTGAAAGGGCGAGGTTGGGATTGGTTGTTGTAGGTGGCAGCGGGTTGTGGTTGAGTGTAGGAGTTCCGATTATTGGAACGGTGTTGATGTTGGTTTTTGAATGCATAATTGGCAGAAGGTTGATAATGATTGATGGTGGGATTGTGTTGAAGGAGAAGTTCCTGTTGCAATAGTTTTTCATGTAGTGTTTCAAATGGAATTGGTGTGTCACGGTTTCTGACTTGATCAATGACAGATTGGTAGAGTTCGTAATTGAGTCCATTAAGAACTCTTGAGATTACATCTTCAGGGTCAATTATCTTGCCCATAAGAGCAAGTTGATCAACACATGATTTTATCGAGTGAATGTACTCGGTAATTGTTTGATCCGTGGTTTTGGATATCGAATCAAATTTGGTTTTGATTTGTTGAATGTGAATTCTCGATGGATTAGCATATGTGTGGGCAAGTATGTCCCACACTTCCTTCGCCGTTTTCGCCCTAACGATCAAGGTTTGAAGGGCAGCGGTTATGGTGCCCATAAGGGCACCGAGGATGAGCCCGTCTTGCTTTAACCAACTCATGTGAGCCGGGTTTGAGGTGTCTGGTTTGGCGGGATCAATGGTGGCGGCAGGAGCGGGGTTGCTGCCATCGATGAAGCCTAAGAGGCTAAGACCAAACAATATGTTGGTTAATTGGAATCTCCATGTAGTATAGTTTTGAGGGTTTAACTTAACTACATGGCTGAGATTTGGTGTCGTAAGAGGTTTTGTGGCATCATGCGGGTTCGGAATCATAGACTCGGTTTGGGTATTGGTCATGATTGAAGTCGGGTGAGAGAGATAGTGTTTGGAGCGTTTGAAGGTGTTGCGTTTTGGTTTGAGAAGGTTGGATCGCTTTTGACTCGGTGATACCATATGATACAGTAAGGTTTGAAGAATGAAAAGTATATTTATTATTTGAAAGATACAAGGTATTTATAGTGCTAATGTACATCTAAAAAAGGAGAGGAGCCTATGTAATTAAATGATTGATTGACAAGATTATAGTGTTGCTATATTTACAATAATATGCTAGCTTAATTGATGGGATTGTGATCATGGTAAGATATTGTTAATAACAACAACATACTAACATCCTGAGGATCTCTTATTCTTATGGGGATTTTTCATTAACAAAACAACCATATTATCCATGTGCTGGAATTTCACTTCGTAACAATCCCAAATATTATATTTATATCCTATTAAATATAAGTAGAGTCTCAAAACTCCATGGTTTCGAATATGGCTGCCGGGGGAGCTACACTGTAGCAACTAGCAAGGGGAAACACTCGCTAATCCAAAGTACCAAATCCAAAAAAAATAGTTATAAAGTTTTCGAAAATTTCTGAAGATGAGGCCTTAGCAACCGAAATTTTCATCTTTAGCTCTGCCCCTAGTCTGGCTACCCGCTGCTTTTACTCCATTACTTCTATGGGCACATGTCGTGAACTCGTGATTTCAACAACTAATACTATCAGTAAACCTTTTTCTGTTTTAAGCAGAGGCAATTTTCTGCCAAATTTTAACATGTCCATCCAATTTGTTTATAGATTAATCCCTACTACCTAATTTTTGTTTTTGTTTTGCAAAGTTTGGATTCGAGACGAGTGGCAGTAAAGCGCTCTCTTATGAGTTCTAACACAATTACATTATAAGGACCTATATTGGCTATATATGGTTAAGCTAGATCAACCTAATTCGACTGATCCAAGTGCTCATAGTGCTACTACCTATATTCAGTGGCGGAGCCGGGATTTAGGGTTAGGGGGCGAGGAATTTCAGCGGGAATGATGAAATAAGTAACTTCATATCGTACTGACCTTGAAAAAAAAACAAAGTAGACATGAAGCATAAACTGTCCTAAGATTGTTTTAGTGGTGAAAGTTTGAAACCGTTCCAAAAACATATCTCTAACACAAATTAATGTTCGTTAAACCGGGTATACGAGTTGTTCTGGAGATATTCACGTTTACAACCGTCTAAAACAAGAATTTGTAAGCATGAAGTAACATAATGGTCATTTTTAACATAACAAATTAGATGATACTCCCTTCGTCCCATATTCATTGTCGGACTTTTTATTTTGGGAAGATTTAAGCAAAATGTGAGAACTACCTACTCTACCCCTAAAATGATTGAGAGTTGAGACAATACTTGAAAAATTGGAATATACATACTTCATACGGAGTATGATGTAGTACGTTGGACCTAATATATAACTTGGCTTATACTTCCTCTATTCAACTTCACTCTACCACTTTCATTTTTGCACACTATTCATGAGTCGGCATCTAATTGCAATTTTCTCTCAATATATAAGTGAAAATATATTCATGTGTGATCTTGTTTGATTCGTCTTTACGAGTACATTATTAATATCCAACTTTTATAATTTTTGCAAACACATAACTAACGATATTTACCGCGTAAAACACATCTCGGCAAACGTGAAAAAATAATTTGGTAGAGTGGAGTTGAATGGAGGAAGTATGTATACGAAGTATTTTTTAGCTTTTTAAAGTTTTTTAAAGTTACTGTTTAATATTTCGACGTTGAACTCAAATTCAAGTCCACTTATATGTAATGTTTTTGAGTTATATTAAAAATTTTGCGCTTAAAATTTAAGCAAACGAACTCAAAAACTTTATCTGAAAAAAAACTCATAGCCTTCAAAAGAATACTAAAAAAACTTTTAATTTAGAAATTGCACCACCAGTTATAATACATAAGATGTATAGTCTATGCATAGCAGAAATGGTTAGTAACTTAGGGGCAACATACTAAATGTAGTATAGAGACAATTATGTTGGGATAAATTTTAGGAGGAATGGGGGCATAAAACTGGGATGGAGGGAGTAACATAAAAAACAAGTGAAAAAAAGAAAGAAAGAAAACTAACATGGGAAACATGAGGTTTAATATTAGTTCCAGGAAAAGCAGGTGGAAAATCAGAGAAAGTGAGAGATGGTGCAGCAGTAGCAGTAGCAGTAGCAGTAGCAGTAGCAGTACTACTGGAGAAGTATCTCACTGTTTTTGTGATCAACTTAGTTGATGATCTTGGTCTTCTCATCATGCTTCTTATTACATTAGTTGCCATAATACTAAGCACTCAAATGAACAAGTTTTATAAGATGTTTGTCTTGGTACTGTGTTAGAACTTAGATCTTTATATGTGAGTTTGGTCTTTATAGGTAAATCATCCACTTTAGCTTGGATTTGAGTGAATTGTTTTTTTGTGAATTGGGCAAATTCTTGTTTTAAATGAACCATTTCATCAGAATAATAAGAAGAAGTTTTGTGATCATTTTACATTAAATGTAACCACAATGATCCAGTTAGTTTTGCAGCTTACGTAACTTATTTTCTAAAAGGGGTTACATTTTGCACTAATATGATTTTAAAACCCCGTTTTATTAATCAAGTATGCGAATTGAGACATTGGGATAGTTTTAGCCTTTTAGATGACTTAAAGATTGAAAAATTTATATCGAGTTATTTTAAATTCCCGGGATAATATTTTGACTATCAATTAACAAAAGGATTATGAGACATTTCTTTCGTTATTGTGTTATGCACGTATGCTATTTCCTTGTATTCGACATGTGTTTTGTTTTTGTTATAATAGTAGCGAGGGAGGATTCATGGTACAAATCCAACAACTTTTTAAGTTCAATTATCAAATTAAATGTAAAGTCAGTTTCTTTCTAGTCAGATTTTAAATAAGCTGAGTAATTACTGATCTCTGTTTGGATCATAGATTATTTTTTGTCAATTTTAACTTGAGTTGGTTCAGACAAATAAACGGTGTACTAGATCTTATTCATCAATTTTTTTATTCTATAAAATCATATTTCTCACTTATTTAAATACTAGTATGACAATATCGCAATGTGGATAAAACTCTTCCTCGTCCCGATTAATAAACTCATTACAAATAACAAAAAAAAAACATTATTGTTTTGCCTTTTTTAGTCTATTAAAGTGGGCATACACATTACTTTAACTGATTTTATAATTAATAGATGTCGAGTAATTTGTCACAGAATGCATATAATACGACACCTTATTTAGACCAGATACATGAGTATGAGACATTATTCATTTGAGTCAAGGAAAGAGAGCTAAAAAAGCTGGGTGTATACAATGTTACCAGTGCTACCTAGTATGCATTATTCTATACGCCATGTGCTATGTACAATGTTAACGTTTGGATTTGGATTCGGATTCGGATTCGGTCTTCATTTGTCATCCAACCTGTCCATCATCTGTGAAACTTATCATTCATCATCCATCCATCCATCATTCATGGATAAAGAAGGTGGATAGGGTGATAACCCAGGGAAGAAACACATAAATACACTCGTAAAATGTAGAGACACTATATTTATATGCAATGAGTCCTTAATAAAGTAAGAGGAATGACATAATAGCACTATTGTATATTGCATATAAAATAGAGCGTCCCAGTATATTTTATAAGTATTTATATGCTCCACAAAGTAGTGATTACATCTACAGATATACGGAGTACTAGAAAAAAGATGAAGGTGATGACCCTTCTAAAGGTACAACTCAAATCCCTTTCCCTATTCTTAAATATGCATTTCTTGGTTGAGCCGGTCTCCCTTAAGAATGGCGTTAATTAAATGAATGACGTTCTTCATAATTATTGACGGATGGATTTGACGGGCTCAAAAAAATGATTGCACTCCCATTCGATTAGTTTTTCTTTTAGCCGTTTCGAAAAGAATGGCGTTCATGTTAAAAATTGAAGACCGAAGAATTACCATGGTTTTGACGGGGTGATAAGGAATATACGGTATATGGTAATATATCAATATCATAATAATATACATTAGTTTATTAAACTAATATTTATGGTTGCCTTATTATTTAGGAGATTCGATGCCTCCTAGAATTTAATAGTTTGAGCAAATGCAAGCTGACATCAATGTACATGTTGTTAATCAACTGAAACTGGTTGCATTTGCTCGGCCTCTTTACGCAGATCCTGAAACAAAGCCGAAGATAGATATCGCTCTCCAAAACTTGGATGGATGGTCTATAAAATAAGAAAAAAAATTGTCAAAATTTTGATCACAGAGTAATGACTAGCAATTAGCTTAAATGAACATTTTCGATACAAACAGTTCTCTATTACGGAGTAATTTTGTTGGTTCCAACTTCCAATATGAGTCCTCGGTACCATCCATGGAAACACGAGCTTCAGAATTAGAGACCTAATATACCCTATACCGAAAATGGTGGGGGTGGAAACAGCTTTTGCGCAAATGTGCGCTTTAATTTTTGCTATTTATTTGTTTCTTTAGTTTGATTTTGTTTCCCGGTTTCCTTTAATACTTAGTTTTAGGGGTATCATACCATAAATGAAGCATGATAGTGTCTAAGCCGAATTATGGCTGTCTGTAAAGAGGTGAGACTATACCTCGTCATTTGTGGGAGTCCTTGAGGCACTGTGATAATTTTATTCTTGTAGCGTCTTGCGTCTAAGTTGAGTCTATAGCGAGCCAACCAGATTAAAAAAACTAGAGCAAGGAGATTCGTGAAATTCATACCACAATGAGTTTGCCCTTGTTCTCTGGTCGTTTAGCTAGTTCAAGAGCAGCTACCGTGTTTGCTCCTGATGATATTCCAACCTGTACGATCAAGAATGAGTCTAATTAGTAGACTACTCTAAACATGAACAGAACATCGTTACTAGTAAGCCTTTCATAAAAATTTCAGAAACGCGACAACTTACCATAAGTCCTTCCTTGAGTGCTAGTTGCCTGGCCATCTTTACTGCGTCATCACTCTTAATCTGTCAGCATTTTGGCGAGAAGGTACTTAGTGTCCCTGTAATCGCAAAATTCTCGAATTTTGATCAATATCCTTAAACAATTACCTCTAGAACCTCGTCCATAACATCCATGTCTAAGATATCTGGTTTAAATCCAACACCATTCCCGGTTATGAGATGAGGACCTATTTCAGTCCATTTATCAAGTTTCAATAAAGGTTTGAAATTTGCTCGAGAAAACTGTTCCGAAAAACAAGCTTAGCATTTTACAAACCTGGTTTGCCTCCATTTAGTATATTGCTTTCAGCCGGTTCAATTCCATAGATCTACATAGGCAGTAGAGTTGATGCACGTTGTAAAAACTCAAAATACAGGACAATGACAGCGAGTAGAAAACAAAAATTTGCACCATCGCTCATTAAGCGATGATTGTACCTTCACATTAGGATTTTGGGATTTAAGGTATTGTCCAACACCAGAAATGGTGCCTCCACTTCCGATTCCCATGACAAAAATATCCACTTTCCCTTGAGTATCTTCCCATATTTCCGGACCTGTTGTCTCAAAATGCACCTGTTGTTTCAGCCATTTTCCGGTTACTTACAAGTAAAATTTCGATCAGACAATATTTGTAAAGTACGATACCTTGTCGAGTAAAATGAAACATAGATTAATCAATTTCTGTATGTGACTAAACATATATCCTTCGTCCCAATTCCTAACCGTTTGGTGTACCACCCATCTTAACATTCTTATTTTGAGGTCTTTGACGTGAACAAAAGAACTAGCTGTAGAAGCAATAGTTGTAGTAATATGCAGAGCAATGAAGAACCTGTGTATTAGCCGGATTTGAGAATTGTTGAAGCATGAAAGCATCCGGGGTGGAGTCGAGGAGCTGATAAGCCTTATTAACAGTTCCTCCCATTCCTTTGTCGGGGTCGGTCAAGATTAACTCAGCACCGAAAGCTCTCATTGTCACCCTTCTTTCTAAGCTGGTATATGATGGCATTGTCAAAACCATCTTATAACCCTTCATTGCGGCCATGAAAGCCATGCTGATTCCCATGTTCCCTGATGTTGGCTCGATCAGAACAGTCTGATCAATCAATTACAACACCCCTCATTAGCCTAAGAAAACCTGCTTACGTGTACATGCTATGTTACTACGACTCTTCATATTCACTCAAGCACAAGTACTCGTATAAGGCAGTTTTATAAACATTATTGTGATAGTCGAGGTTGACATTTTGACACACCCCGTACCAACACTTCTAATAGAAATGTCTGATACGAATGCAAGTACGAATATGTTTGGAAAAGTAACCTTTCCGGGACTAATAAGTCCTTTCTTCTCCGCATCTTCAAGCATTGCTAGTGCAGGTCTGGGACACAGAAACAGTTTGTGAATTTATACTCGACAAGTTATACACTAGGAAAACAAGAAAAGCGTGTTAGAGATAATGAGAGACGGCGTATATGGTTATATACCTGTCTTTGATACTAGCAGTAGGCTGCGTCATCTCCTGCTTGACAGCAATGTACGCGCCACATCCTTCACTGACTTTCTTCAGGAAAACTATTGGTGTCCTTCCAATAAGCTACACAATATATTTGTGGAACCAAACTTTGATTAATGTAATGTTAGAGAAGCTGAATTTAGTAGCATAACATAGATAAATTCAGAAAGAGAGACAAACGTTAGATTTCACATATTGGTTTCATGTTGAACCATACTTGTCCATCATCTGTTTACTAGATGATACGAGTACCTCGTAAATTTCAGGGCAACCACTTTAATTGACACCATTAGGCATGGTTAAATCTCGGATTAAGACTTGATCGGAGACATCATGAGACATGTTCTTTTGCTCTTAAAGTCACTCTCTTTATTTTCAGTTTAACTCCTCTATAAATTCACTTGAGTTTAGTTCGACTTCTATAAGTTCAGTTAAGAAAAGTTTAGTTCAATTCACGCTCATTTTTCTATAAGTTCAGCTCTTTTAGTTCGGTTCACCTCCTATAAGTTAAGTTAAAGCTATAAATGCGTCTGATACTCCTTAAAATGCGGCTCCCTAGTTACTAAGGTCATTTTGCGGGGCCACGACCAATATTTAAAACACTGCCATTAGTCAAAATCTAACAACAATTATATGAGAAGTCTTCCGTAATTTATCTATCCGTTTCTCCAACTACATAAGTTTAATAGGGAGTATTTCCTCCGTCCTAGTCAATAATTTACCCTTGCTTTATTTGTGCGCAAGTATAAACTATTAATTATCAAAGTATAGACTAAGGATTTTCATTCACAAACAAGGACTATGTAATTGACTCTTGACTCTTGAGTAGAGAGAAGGTCACGAATTGTGGATCACATGACATCAATAGAAATGACTCTTCACTGTTGGAGTTTTATGGGAGCCGACCTTTATTGAAACAAGCTACTCCCTGCTATTCTCACTAACATTCCCCATTTCTATTTCCGTATTTTTTGGTAAGTGTTTGTGTAGTCCAAATTTAATTATATGGTGGGGTAGTGTATTTGTGTGGTCTAAATTAAATTATATGGTAGGGTAGTGTGTTTTCTTAATTTTTGTGATAAAGTGAAAAAGTGAAAGGGGAAGGTTATTGAGAATATGAGGGAGTACATACGAGGAAAACTTGATAGGACTAATCTTATCTTTATCCGATCTTCTTCACAAAATGATACTCATTCCGTCCCAGTAAATTATTGTCATTTCATTTCGGCACAAAGACCAAAGAAAGAGTAGGGAGACCATTTGTGGTTCCAATTAGTCGATGACAAGTGGTCAATAATCTCATTGGGTGATCAAATTACCCATAAAAAAACCTTTCTAATATAGAAAGAACAACAATTCACTAAGTCACCCTAAAAAGGAACAGTAGGTCTTGCTTGCGACGGATCGGATCTTGCGACGGGTATTTTGTGAGAGGAAATGGGTAGAGGGGACAAGGTGGGCACCCCCCATGTGCTTCTCCACTCACCCTTAATGAGTATTTTGTGAGAGAATATGGTATCCGTCTTAAGCTTGCGACGGATAGTGTCCGTCACAAATGAGAATTTGTGAAAAAGGAATATGACAACAATTGACCGAAACAGGCGAGTACCGTTTACTAATCTTTTCATAATCCCACTATTTGGCGTCTATTTAAAATAAGTCTTTACATGAAAATGACCTTTAATTGACAGATATACTGTATGTTGAATACTATGAATAATGCATTGTATGTGATAGTTACCCCTTGGAATGACTACTACCAGCAGTTATACTTTGTAAGTTGAATACAAAATTTGTGACTCCTCGATATCAGTAAAGCATCTCTCCTTTGTGAGTGTAAGCGTAGATATCACATCAATAGTAGGAAAACTTAGACCTCTTCTTAAGTTCTAGATAGATAAACACAAATTCTTGTTTGTGACGGGCAGTATCCGTCACAAGCTTGCGACGGTTACCATTTCCCCTCACAAATGACCCATTTAAGGGAAAAGGAGAAGCACATGGGGGGTGCCCCACATGTCCCCTCTACCCATTTTGTTAGAGGAAAAACCCGTCGCAAGGTCCGACCCGTCACAAGGGAGACCTACTGATAGATAAATAGATAGAAATTATATGACAATGATGATTAGTTGAAGTATGTCACTTGGGTACGAATGTAGAATTTGAGACGCAATCATTAAATACTTATATATTAGGGGTGATAAAAGAGACGAGATAACTCGCAGGTAATTTAAAATCTGCTAGGTTAAAGCTCGGCTCGAAAGCTTAACTAGTCAAGCCAAGCAGACGCTGGATCGATTCGAAATGTTCGCGAGCAGCTCGAACTTGTGTAATTAGATAAAATATTGCTTATATTTTATATAAATATTTATTCATGATACATATATCAAATGTGTCACTTATTTGTCAAATATATTAACATATAACCTTCGAGTCTTGTTATAGAAAATATCAGAAGAAAAAAAAATCAAAAAATAAACAGTTATATATAGACTCGAATTGAGCTCGAGCTCGCGTTAAAGCTCGCAAGCTTGATAACGAGAACATTTTTTCAAGCTCGAGATCCACTCGAGCTCGAGTGTTAGTTATTGAGCACAAGCCGCGCAAGGCCAAGCTCGGGCTCGGCCCGGCTCGTTAGCACCCTTAGCTTAGATAGACAAAAACTAACACTGTACTTTTATTAAATATCGATTTAAAACTTTAATATTGGAATCATTAGTCGCACTATTAAAAGGAAATTCTCATTTAAGACGGGCATTATCCGCAGTATTTGCCCCGTCTTAAGTTTCAGACGGATAATGCCCGTCTTAAGCAAGACTTACGGATTAAAAGGGGTAAATAACTCAGTGCAACAACCCAACTTAAGCGAGACTTACGATAAATTCCAAAACATTAATAACTCGGTGCAGCTGACATCAGTTGATTGCTAATAACATATTCCCGTATGAACAGTTTGACAATAAATATCACATTGAAATAAAAATGAATTGATTTTCTACTTGAATTTTGCTTGAAATTTATTATATCCAACATTTCGTTTTAAGTGTTTTTAACATGTGTCCTAAGTCGCATATTAGAAAAATCGCAACAGGAATATTATTAGTCATATATACGTCTTAAGCCTAAAACGGGTCAAAGAGGATCTCACTTGCATAAATATGACAAGTTTTTGGCCAATATGTAGACATTCTGCTTTTGTCGTATCTATCATATTGGACTCGTTTTAAGTTTAAGACGAATAATTGTTGAGTCTTAAAGAGAGGAAAGAAAGGATAATAAAACTGACCTGGGAGACATGGGTTTTGATGTTAGTACCAGGAAAAGTGAAGGGCAAGTCTCTGATTCTTTGAGTAAAGGAAGAGGAAGCATGAGAATCAGCATTACTAGTGCTGGAAAAACATCTAATTCTGACAGTATCTGCAGATTTTGATGCTCTTTTCACTAAATATGTTGACAGATTTGCCATGATAAAAAAAAACACAAAAAAGAATTAAGTATGCAAAAAATGAGACTTATTTTTTTATATATAGAACAAGAAGAAGAAACTTGGGTGACCAATAAGTGTGGTTCAAAAGTGAAGTTCCTTAATGTTTAGTGTGACTGAGGTATGGGGTGTATGACTTGTGTGGTCACTGCTCATGTACTCATGTGAGTACCTAAAATTCAGTGGAGTGTTCCTTAAAACATGTTATTAGTTAGTTGTTAACTTATGTTGATTTTATAGACCACCTTGGGAAGAATACAAATTCTTATTTGTGACGGGCGATCTGTCGCAAGGTTAAGACAGGTCAGAAATTTACTTTGGGTGAAAAATAGTGAAATTTGAGAAAACAAATGCCACCGATTTGTAAAGATTAAGGCATGACCCATATGCTTTTTAACAAGGCATAATTTATTTTTATAGCCCGTACGGATTTCTTACTCCGCCACTGAGTACGAACATGGAGAAACTCTAGCATATAGGAAATGCACTTATAAAAAAAAAAGTTATTATATGCTAGAGTTTAATAATGACATTAGAGTATAAAACTATGAAATGAATTACAGCTGCAAATTCCTGAACATTCATAACAACAAATTACAGCAACAATCAACCTGGTTGGGTCATCTCCATGGCTGGTGATCTTATCCAGGAATTCTTTGCATCTACCAGCATAAATTCTGCTAGTAATCTTTGACTCTTCGGGTAACTGGAAGATCGAGTAAATCGCGAAAGTATGACGATTTTTCCTTTGATGGTATAACTCGTATAAGTAACGAGTAAATAGCAAATGTATGACTATTTTATTATGATGGATTGATGAATGATGGTGCAATGAATCGAAAATGGATTGCACAGCATCGTAATAGAACCATGTACTCTGTGTCAAATAATATCAGGCTCAAAATATTTTTCAGAGAAGTTACAGAAATGCAGTTGGAGTAGCCTTGATTAATACAATATAGGTGGGACAGGCAACTGCAGTTGGGTATGCTGAACCAGCATGGATTTCTATTTTAGCTTATTACTAAATTCGGACAGCTCGAGCACACGAATTCTAGAGATCTTAGCTGCCTCATCCCTTTCTTTCTCGATGTTATATCCCCAGTTGCCTGCTCAGTTACACAAGTATTAGATTTTCTCCCCGATAAGCAATAATTGGACTGCAGTGAAAAAGCTGAACTACAATGGTCAATGGCGGTTAGTTAAGTACATCTAGACTTGAGCACTGTCCTCAAGAGCTCCCGTAAATGGGAAATTAGGGGGGTTTCAGATGTATACAGCCTTAAGGCCCTTAACCCTGTGAGGTCAACACTAAGATGCCCCTTACCGCCTATCGGTGACTCAAATAAATTGCGTCAAGAACTGAATCGAATGATTGAAATAAAGTATTTTTACCTAAATATAAGTTCCATCCATCCAACTCCGGCTCCTTTATAACATTTTTAAGAGTAACTAGTCGGTCCTCCACAAAGCTGTATTATATCAGTGCATGGTCAGACATGCTTGCCAAACAAGTGCAGATGACAAATAAAAGAAAAATAAATAGCAATGAAGCCAAATTTGCAAGCAAGCAGGTCGATTTCGAACCGATATAGCAGTTAACACAAATGCATTTATGTGAGCTTCCAGCAACAGGATTAAAATCTTACTGGAGAGTCAGCCCTTGATGTTCTGGTTGATTCTGGAGCTTCTTGAGCGTTTCCACCTTCGGCCTGAAGATGTTTGAGCAAAAATGAGAATAGAAATGGAGTCAAACTTAGGAGTTTACTGGCTTAAAACAGTCTAAATAGTCTTATTTAAAAAATATGAATGGCTTACCCAGTCCCCAGACCATATATTCTTTCAGGTGGGATAGTTACCCCAGCGAGCTCTCGCAGTAGCGCAGCTGCAAATCGGCTCTGAATAGGGAGAAAAGTGAAGGAAAAGTAAGTTAACTAGAACTGAATTTCGACCAAAACGGACTAATGTGCAGATAGTTGTCACCAAAATCACAACCTTGGTTCGAAAGTCATAACATGGACATTGCCATTGCGGACTAAAGAAAGAGACAAGTCCATGTATGATGAAAAAGTACATATTGAACCAGAAAAAGACAATTCAAAATACCTGCTTTGTGGTAACAATGTAAATCTTTGAGCTAGCAAACTTTAGAGCATCTGAAACCCCAGGGTATAGTCTGCAGACAGATAAAGCACATTCTTTACAAATTGGAGATAATATGAAACAAAGTTTTCAGGCAAGATATGGGGCTCAAACAAGGTGTGTTTAGATAGAGAAAGAAGACGGAAGGGGAGGTAAGGGAAAGGGAGGGGTGGGGAGGGGGGGGGGGGGGGGGGGGGGGGGGTTTTCCCTCCAAATATTTCCTTTGGTGGAGGGATTTTTATATGCCGTGGAGGACGGAAATGGAGAGAGCCATTTACCAATCTCCTCCAAATCCATTTACCTTCATTTTCCTAACTAAACAAAGGATATACGTCCCTCCATTTCCCTCCCGTACCTTTCCCCTCAAACAGATCCATCCAAACAAAGAGTTAATGACAGCATCACACACAACACAAGTAAAAAAATGAGGATGTAAGAATTTCAGTTTGCTCAATCGAGACACCAAGTGGCCAAGCCTAAGGCAATCTTCTAAGTTGTATCACTCTCCTTTTGATAGGAAGAAGCTTGATGATTTAAATACCTTATTTAGGAGCTTCATAACTCTTACAGTGGCAATGTTGTGCACAATAATCATGAATTTGATGCATCCAAGATCAAAAATGAAACACTCTCCAATCTTTTTTCTGATCATTTTTCTCAGATTTTGCTAATTATCTCTTTTGATAAAGAATATTCACAAGATTCACTTAAGCAAATGTGTACCTAAGCATCCAAAACAATGAAAAGAACTCACCTATTTGCACCAATCCAAGTAGAAAGATCCGTCTCTATCCATTCATCTCTTACCTTACCAAAAAGATCTACCAAGAACTCCCTGTTCTCGCCCCATTCTTCCATAATAATAGGTTTTAGCTTCGACCAATTCTCAAGTATGCCATCAACTGTAAGCCCCTCCGCAACCTTGCAAATTGGAAGTCAATAAAACATGAGGTTTACATGGATGATAGCTGAAAGATACAGTAAGTATTGATGACCTATGTACTTACTGAAGATTTACGGATGGAAGGAACTCTAGTCTCCAATAGCAATCTCACAAGCAGTAAGTTCTCGTATCCCGTTTCAACCACAGGCCGCACCTACAGCGAAAGCATTTAACTTCATGCTACTATATCAATTTAAGAAGAAAGCTAAATTTTCAGAAAATGATAAAGCACTATCCAGAACATGACGGATTCCCCCTCACCCTAACGCCTAAAAGACATTTGTCATCTCACCATAATCTTGCATGCTACAGGTATTTAGGCGGTGAAGAGAGGCACTTCTTATCTTGCTTTATGCCAATAATCAAATGTAACAAAGCACTAAATCGGAAGATATCTCACTTTGTGTTTACCGCGGCCTATGATAATTCTCTCAATCTCTATGGTAAGTTAGTTCATCTCATACATATGTAGAAGTGACAGGAACAAAATGTGGATTCCCAATAACGAGATAGAATTATCCTATAAACAGAAAACTAAGCAATCTACTGACCAATTGGTATTGTCTAAGGTATCATATAGACAAAAGTTATCCGAAAAATCCCTGATGGGGACATTTCAAGTCAGTAAAACTCGGCCTATCAATAAGAGATGGATCAGCCATTGCAATTAGAAAGCCTATAGCTGTCAGGCTGTCAGGTGGGAATCAACCCATCATATGGGTCAGCCTCCAAATCGGCTATCCACGTACAGGCCATCCGTACTCTCATATAGACGTCATTCTTTCCACATGACTAACTTCATGAATACCTCATAACACAGCATTATAATTTAAGGCAACGACTTCTCAGTTAGAAAAGTATTGCGAAAATAGGATTCTCTTAAAGCGTTTTCATTTTATATCCTACAAGGCTCTTAATTAGGCACCAGAAGGGTTTCCTCGAACACAATTCCACGTCCAACCGTTGATTATCTTTCAGCAACAGCTCGACATTCCCGACACTTACAAGTACTTTGATTGTTACCCGAAACAATCTCAATTAGCCACAATGTCAAATATGTACTCTCAGATTATTATTTCTTTCAAAAACCGAAACCATTTTCCAATCTAAAACATCGTCATTCTTACTAAGCACGTATTTTTCACTTCTATGCCATATATTACATATAAAAAATCAATTTTATAGCATTGCTAGTTTGGATAAATATTAATTCACAACTTTTGGGCAAATCAAACTGGCATAATATTTGAACATGTCCAATCTATTTCCGCTTATTCTTCAATGAAACGGTCTCACAATAAGCTTATCGTAATTCTTAAAACCCTTACCTATCTATTTTATCTTATCTATGGCTCACAATAAACCACAAGCAATCACTTCATTTCTATAGCATATACTCCCTCCGTCTCAGTCATTTAATCATCGTTTTTTCTGTAAGTATTTAGTTAATTAAAGGCAAACAAATGATTGAACAGCACATAACGCAATTATTAAAAAAAAATACAAAATCAAACATAACAACAATAAAGTTGGAATGAACCTATATATAATAATAATTAATTACCGTATGCATTTGATCAAGGATCCATTCTTCGAGGGCTAAGTCAACGCCGTTGAATAGACTGGGCCATCTCACCTTGGCAGCCTAAAATATTTGACGGTTTAGTGGCGGAATCAAAATTTGAAGTTAGACCGCAAAATATAGTCGAGTGGCTAAATAGGTCATTTGTTACGGGTTCGGAGACGGTTTTATGATAAGATTATTACGAAATTGAGTGGTAAAGTGGAATGGACCTTGAGGGCAGAAATGGAGCTCTCGCCACAACTATCGCAAATAACGCCGTCGAAATCCAAAGCGTACAAGTTTCCCATTCTTTCTTTGTTTTCCTGCTTCTCGCTGCCCGCCACCGCAACAATCAAGGTGGTTGGTTAGTTTAGTACTCAGTTCATATATTTCAATCAATTATGAACTGTGCCACGTGTGTAATTTAACATCCAACTAGATTCAATCAACTTAGCCTTAGAAAATTTACTAGTTTTAAACCCGTGCAATTTTGCACGGGTCTGTTGTTTTAAAAGTTGTTATTAAAATGTTGTTGACATGGATTAAGTTTTATATTAAATATTTATCATGTTAAAAATTAATTATATTTAAAAATTAAGAGTAATATTTTAAGTAAAGCAATAAAATATGCCTTTTTTTGTCTAACAGTTTCAATTGGCCACGGTAAAAGTTTAATTATAAAGAAGATTTTAGATTTGAACTACGACTTTCTTTAGCTTGCAATTAGTATAAATGTTATATTAGTGTCAAGTGGTTGGGTAATTTTTATAGTAAGATACTCCTTCTTGTCAATTAAATTTGACTTTCTATTCGGTCTTGTTACTTAAGCGGCCTAAAAAAAGATCGGCTTATATACAATGAAACAAAATTATTTAGACAAAAATTATCATAGGATTAGTAAAATTAAAAATTGTTAAATCTGTTTTTTTTTATTTACACCCGTGCATTGACAAAATGAAAGTTTTGTCCCGTAGATATCTAAAAATGATAGTTATGACCCAATTTCATATTGTACAAATTGTTATTTAGTAGACAAACAAAAATTGACACGTACACATTTTAAATGATTTAATTAATTTGTCAAACATTTAAACCCGTGAAATTATCATCTAAAGATATACTATAAGATAAACAATAATTTTATATACTTTATAAATCTCATTAAAATATAGGTCACACCATCCGTTTTTCATGTGTTAATTAAAAAGAATACATGAAAAATTAATGTTAAAAAGTTGTAAAATAATAATTAATATTTACAATACTCGAACAAAAAATTACTCCATAAAATAATTACCAAATTACTATTTCCGACCCAAACTCTTAATCTGTAGAAAGAAATAGCTCATGCAAAAGATAATTTGTTAATCTCGTCTTAACATTAAAACGGGTTAAATAACATCTCATAACAAAGTTGTTGCTTAGCCCAATATGTTTCACTTTTAGTTTACTCATTATACTTGACCATCTTAAATTTAAGACGGAAACACCCGTCTTACATATTTGTGAAAAATAATATGAGACTCGTGAATTTATTATCAGCAACGAATATAAACAAATTCCATATTAACATATAAAGCTACACGCGGCCCATGTCCAAATAAACCCCTATCATATCCATATTCGTATAAAATCTTGAAAACAAACCCTACCCACCCTTTACTCTCTTTCTCGCCTTTCTTCAGCCATCCCTCTTTCACCTCTCTTTTTACCCTCACCCCTCACCATACAAAATTAGTGACTAATCAGCACTCTTGAATATGATAATCATTAAACATTCACATGTATGATGTTTTTCATTTGTTTATTATTTTATCAGTTTACAGAAATTTTTGAGTCTTATTTTATTTCTTACTCATTGTATAAAGTATTGTCATTTATTAGTTCAATTTTTATTTATTTCAAATTTATTCAATATTTTTTCTTTGTTGTTTCATATTTTTGTTCATCAATTTCGACCTTATTTAATTAGTTAATTTTCTTATATAAGTAAGGTGTTTCATAAAAAAATATGTTTTAAATTATTTTCTTTTATAAAGCAATATGTTATTTCTTTTAAATATTCACTTATATTTTTGGCGCGATTTAGTTTTGATTATTTTTATAACATTAATATTTTTATTAGTATTTTTTCTCATGATATTATCATTTTTTGAGTCAGATATCCGTTAAGCTTTTATTTTTAATTTAATTTATTAGTTTTTTTATATTTTTTGTGAGTAAAGTTTCCATCTTGTGATTTACATCGGCTTATATCAGATTTTTGTGTTTTTTTTACAGTTTTAACTGAATCTTTTAACACCTTCACCCTCAAATCACACCCATCTCCCACCACCCTCAAAACTTTGCCGCCACCGCCGTCTTACCCATAAAAATTTGGTTGTTCGAATTTGTAATATGAAGTTTAGTACTGATTTTATATAGTTTTTTTGTAATTTTTTATGTTGATATTGTATTAATAAGTAATTTCAATAATGAAAGTGGGATATTAGGTAAATAATTACTGTGGAAAGGAGAGTAATTAAATGGTGTGTAATTCTTGTGGGTCCTACTCACCTAAAAAAATGGGAAAAAAGGTGAGTTTTTTCCTGCCAATAGGAAGGCTGAAAAAAACTCCCCTTTTATATATAGGGGGATGAGAGACCATTGGAGATCACTTATAAGTTATAATGTACATATTTATGTATTTTTTCGTACCCTTTTATTAATGATCGTGGCTTAAAACGTGACTTTTATTCAGTACATGTTTTCATAAAAATCGTACATATTTTATGGTATTCATTTTTATCAGTACCTCATCTTATATACTCCATCCTATTCCATGTAATTTTCCCCTTTCATTTTGGATATTGGATTAAAGAAATAAATTTGGATCACCCAAAATATTTAATCTCACATGTAATTAAATATGGACCACACAAAACACACAACCCCACCTCCAAAAATGGAAATAGGGAAGAAAACATGAATGGACTAATTAGAAAATAAGGAAGAATAGATGGAATAGGAGGGAGTAATACATACCTATTAGGTTACTTTTTGAACCATTATTCCATTAATGTGTAATTGATCTTTCAATATGTTTATATAGAGACCGTCTTTCAGGAGACCTATTGTATAAAAGAGTTTGTGTGTATTTTTTTTTTCTAGCTTTTTTAAGTTAATAAGTTACGGAGTATATTAGCTTTTTTGTTAACTTAATGTTTATTGAACAAACTCAAATTTTATTATTGTAGACCTCGTATACTTCAAAAATACTCTAAATTTTTATAATAAATCTCATAAATTACACCTACCAATTATAGTAGATTAGATGTATATAGTATATAAACTGAGTTAACCAATGTCTTCATAAACTTAACCACAATTTATTTTAGTTAACATATTTTTTACTTCACTAAGTTGGTTAACAAACCAACAAGGGTTGACCCCAATGGTAAAGAGTTCACCTTCTATCCATGAAGTCAGAGATTCGATTTTCATTGAGTTAAAATATAGCCCTATTGATAGGCGATATGTAAACACCACTTTAACCACTCAATGAGGCCGGTGGTTAGCACTAAATTGAACCCTTAATGAATAATTTCTCATTTTTATGATATTTAATTAAAATTTTCTCAAATGACTTTTAGTCAAATTAGTAAACTGGAAAATAAAATAGATGGAGTAATTTACAAGCAAACTCATAAAATATCATCCTATTATCCAAAAAAAATCAAAATCAAAATCAAAACTACTTTGACAAACTCAATTACCAAAAAATACCCGGTCATCCCACAACTTACCCACACTATTAACACTAATAAACAAACTCTAACCTACACCAGTCAGTAAAAATAACCGACATTCTTCTAATCCAAATCCAAATTTCCTTTATTATTCCCATTAATTAATTAATTATTTCCCCTTTTATCTTATTATTTTATTTTTGGGTAATGATAAATACAACCCACTGGGTTGTATTTAAGAGCCTAAAAGAGGAAATAAAAGTTTATATTTAATATTAATGGCACCGATATACGCGTAATTTTGTCAAACATACCTAATTTATTTCCACTTTAAGTAATTCATTTAATGCTTATATACAACCCAGTGGGTTGTATTTATCATTACCCTTTCTTTTTTCGCATTTTTATCGCGTTTTTCGGGGAGTTCTCATTTCGTACGGAGTTTCTTCAATAATAATTCATCATCGACAATCTTCGTCATCCCCAATTTTCATCCGATAATTCTGTAAGTCCTCAATCTTATCTCTTCTAAAACCCTAATTTATACTATTAATTAATTAAACAAGAAATTATCTGATCAAATTTATGATTTTCATATTGAAATTAAACTTATTATTATCATCTGATTACAATCAATACTTGTATTGTTAGTAGAAATGTCGATTTTATAGTATTATGATTGTGTTAATCGATGATGAATTGATGATGATGTTGATGATGTTCGTGTTTGATTAATTCAAATCACGTATACGTTGTTAAGTTGTAGTATGTATTATTCCGAATTGCGAAGTTATAATTTTAACTTGAGAATTGCGATTGTTTGATTTTATCGTAGTAAAAAATTCAAGCTTAGTACAAGTTTTATGATTTTATGATTTTATGATTTAATAATATCGTATGATTTTGGAGTTGATGTTATGCTGATACGGATGTATACTAGTTTCAATCAATCGTAAGTCTTTTGAGAGACCGTCTCCTATTATTTGTTAGTTGTTACTCCGTATTTTGTATGTGCTACGTCGAATCTTACCTACAGTTTATATGATGCTGCTGATGAAAAACGGAATTCGATATCAGAATTTCGGTCACAAACATGTTATTGCTGAGTGGTCACTATAATTCAACTTTTTTTTTTTTTCGCAAATGAGTTTAATTTTTCGTACAGAAAGTGAAAATGAATTCTCTCATGCATAAGTTCAATGGTTGAGGGAGGGGGCTAGCAAGGGAGCTCGGTAGACCTAGCAAAATGGGTCAATCGGGTCGTGTATGGGTCGGGTCGGGTCAGGTCGGGTCAGGTCTGACATATATTTAGGATCGGGTCATCTCGGTTTCAGATCGATTTGGGGTGACCTGTTGTCGGCCTGTTGGGTCGCTTCTGGTATGGTCATTTTGGGTCGGGTTGTTTTCGGACTAATGGTTAAAGCACTTTTGGGACATTTTGGGTCACTTTAAGTCACTTTAAGTCATTTTGAATTGGGTTAGTTATGGGTTGGGTTTTTTCAGGTTGGGTCATCTCGGGTCGGGTCAACTAAGGTCCAGTTCGGGTCGGGTCAACTAAGGTCCAGTTCGGGTCGGGTCAATTCGTGTTTTGGATCACTTTCGGGTTTTGGGTGAGCCTTTGTGGGTCGGGTCAGTGACCCATTTTGCCAGATCTAGCACTCTCCCCTACTGAAGTATGTAAACTTTAAAGCTTTTTAATTAAAAACTTATGTACAAAGTACTTTTTTTCAAGTTTATCTCATACCATTCTTGCTCACCCCTGTTGAATTTTTCTGCCCTCTAAGTGTGGCTCGGTCACTGCATAAACTTTGTGTAGGCTGTATAGTGATAATAACTCTCAGAACTCTGGAAGTAAACAAAACTGACGTACAATAATATATTTTACAAGAAAGAAAAATAAGAACGGATTTTGCTGATCTTCTTTGTGTTACTTGTTTGGATGACAATCTGACATTCAAAGATGGCTAATAATGAGGGAGACGAAACTATATCACATGTAAATGAATGGGATGTTCCTAAAACTGCCGAAAATGACGAGGGAAGGGAAGCCATTGTGCGTGGAAATGATTGGGAAGTTGTTTCACTGACAGCATCAACGTATGCTGCAGCTCCTGGCCCAAGAGGAGATGAATCAATTTATGAGGATAGTGATTCTAGAATAAGTGGGAGTGACGAAGCAGAAACTTCGCGGGCTTTGTTTATGTCTGGCCATTTTGTTTTCCCACCAAGTCTACACGAGAATTTGCCCATTGTGCCTGCAAAAACAGAAATTTCTAAAGATGTCAAAGAATATGATCTTGTTTCTGAAATGAATGTGATGAAAGAGTGGCAGTCTGTGGGGAAACTTGATGATGAATGGAAGTTTGAAGGGTTGGATGTGACTGAGTACAATGAATCAATTGCTCAATGTGGGCTCAAAGCTGATGACAACGAACATGATCTTTACGGTACTGCAAAACTTGGTTCATTTCATAATGCAACGATGATCTGTAATCCAGCTGCATACGACCAAAGTCCAATTGCGAGTGATCTTGTTGAAGCATCTATGGATGTGATCGATGCAACTTATCTGATATCTCAGTCTCCAAGATTTGTTAATGAGGATGAAGCTGATGACTCTAAGCTTCCCTGTGAACCTTGGTGGAAAAAAGGAATGGCTTCCTTAGGCGCTCAAGCCAAACAGACGAGTGCATTTTGGTCTGTTGTTGTTGCTGCAGCAGTAATGGGTCTTGTCGTAATTGGACAGCGGTGGCAACAGGAGAGGTGGCAGATCAGTCTTATCGATGAGGTACCTAAATAGTTAAATGTTATTCCCTTCATTCCATTTATATTCCCCCTTTTACCTTGGCAGTCAACTTTTACCGTTATTGACCTTTATATTTCACTAGACGTGGCAAAAGCAACATGATCCGATTGACCCGACCCGAAAATGCTCACCCAAGACCCAAAGTTGACCCGAACTACAACACCTAAATCTGACCCGAAATCCGATTTGACTTGACCCGCCCTGAAAATGACCGGATCTTTCTAAACCCGTAAATGACTCGATCCGAATCCACCCAACCCGAAAATGACTTCACAAACCATAACTCTAATTGAACCAAAAAGACTTAAAATTGATTTTCTCTTTTATTCATTGATCCAAAAAGGACCCGATCCGGTTGACGACCGGCAAAACCGAAATTGGACCCGACCCGAATTAACCCGAAATCAATGAGAGACCCCCGAAATCATTGAGACCCGAACTGGCCCGACCCGAACCGGACTCGGTTGACCTGTTTGCCATGTCTATTTTTCACCCTATACTTTAGTTGTTTCGATATACTCCGCAACAAATGTTTCACATTGGACATTATACCTTCCCATATGCCTGGAGACATTTATGATACAATATTAACCATTATAGTAAAGCAGGATAATTAAATAGTATGGAGATATTAAGATTCACTTCCTTTATTTGTGCGATCCTGGATAAAGTTACAGATGTAACGTGAATGAGTTTTGAGTATCCATGGCCTTGCAAGGATATAAAATGTGTCTTTTTATTTATGGATATAAGATTTGTATTTAGAGTTCATAATCATCAGTGTCTTTAATCTGCATAACACTCCATAAATAATCAAAAATTTCATTTATGGTCGAGATATCGGAGCTCATTATATATACGCTGCTTAGTTCTTTCAGGTGGTGTTCAGAGTTTCACTCACCTAGTTTGGCATAGTTTTCTGAAATAGTTGTCTATCCGTGCTTCCAATTTGAGACTTAATCAGGTTAATCAGGTTTCCATAAATTATTCGTCTTGTATTCACTCTAGTTTACTCAATTTCCTTCCAGAAACCAGTAAGGATTTTACCACGCTTCAAAGATGTGATTGCTGGCGGAAGTCACCGTGGTACATTCGCTACTGCTGGTTCAGCTGAGCTGTAAGAAGAAGAATATTTGTGTGAAGAGACCGATGCTAGATTGTTGTTCTGGAACAATAATTCAGACGTAATGACTCGAAGGGAACTCCTGGCAACAGAAGCTGCGTAGCTTTTTACTCCTACCACTGAGAACATAGCTCACTTGATTTCGTACCTTTCTTAGCTGTATATATAATCATTATGTCGGAATGTTAGGTTATGCTTATGGTTCCTTTGAACTGGCTTTGCTTCGATGGAGTCTTGGAAATCTGCGTAGGTGGTATCTTTATATCTTCAGGCTTGTTTGGGAACTGGATTTCAGTCGGTTACATGTTCAATTCGCAACGCATTGGTGGTATCTTTATATGTACAGGCTTCGTAAAATAGTATCCTAATTTTTCAGTATTGTATAAAACTGGAGTTGCTGAAAACAGTATTCTAGTTTCTTAATTTCTTAATAATGTACAAATTCAGTAATTCACAAAGAGACAATAGCAATCTATTATGATGTTGCTATGAAATATGAGGCGGTATGTAGTATGTACGAAGGTTGTATGCAGGGATATAAAGATCACAAATTCTCATTAAAGACGGGAACAGTCCGTCTCAGCTTTAGACGAGTCAAATATATACCAAATCACCCCACTTATTGCTTAGAAAATACCAAAAGTTTTGTTTTTATTACAACCATGTGGTAGTTCTTAAGAGGGACATGACGGATAATGTCCGTCTTAAGTTTATTGTTGGTATCAAATGAGGTTCCGATAACCGATAAACTTGGTTTTCTCTTGACAATTGGATAGATAACACAATGTCCCTACAATAAGCAAACCTTCTTCGTTGTACTCATCACAAAAATTTCCTCGATATTAATAATGTTGTTCACTTGTTTCCCTTATTAATGTTTTATAAAAGTCAAGGTTCAAGGGTAGGCTTTATTCAGTTCAAGGCCAAGGTAGACCACCAATCTTACATAGAATTTTAGGTGGTGTTTACATTACGCCTACTAACAGGGCTATATTTTAACTCAATGAGAATTGAATGTGTGACTTCAAGGTCAGAAGGTGGATTCTTTATTATTGAGGTCAAAACGTGGATGAGTAAGTGTTGAAGTGTACTCCGTACATTAGAAGATTCAGAACCAAAACATGAAACGCAATTCCCTGGTAAATGTTAGGTTGTTACGAGTAGAAAGGAAATTTAACGAACTCTTAAAGTAAAGTGCCAATAAATTTTAGTTGAAAACAGCTTCAATTCTCGAACATTAAGTACCCAGAGTGACTAGAGTGACAAAGTCTTGTTTCAAACGGAACGATCCGTGTAAAGAGCAAGTGGGTATAATGAATAATCTTCCACTTGCTCCACTAAGGCCCTGTTTTTTTCGGCTGAAATGAGCTGAATTGAGTTAAATGAAGGCGAGTTGAAGTGAATGGAGTTGAAATAAAACTTAATTTTGTGAAGAGATGAGTTGAATAGAACCGGCTAAAATTAAACTAAAGTGTGTTGAATAGAGCCGAGCTGAAATAAAGCCGGAAAGAACAGGGCCTTACTCTTTTGTGAGTGAGCTTTCCCGTCTGAAACAATAAGACGGATCGTCTCGTCTTAAACAAGAACAACTAGACTAGAGAAGACCAAAACAAATGATTAGCGATTGAACAAACAATTTTTTAAGATATGATACTAAGATTTATATTTAGATAATAGAGTTCTGTTTTAGAAAATTATATTCTAAACAAAAAATATATAAAAGTTTAAAATAATAGGGTACTAAATGTGTTGTTTCGAGACCGTAAAACGTCAAGCGAGGATATCAGTTTATTTTCATTTTTTCACGCTTTTTAAAGTTTATAAGTTACGGAGTTTATTTTCATTTTTTGACATCAAAACTAAAATTTAAATGAGCTTATATGAATGTTTTTGAGTTTTATTAATTTTTTTGAGCTTAATGTTTAATTGAACGAGCACAAGAAAATTTATAGTAAAACTCATAATCTTTACACCAATACTCGAAAACTTTATTATTAAGCTTAGAAATTATGCCACCGACAGTAGCTAATCGGAGGTATAGTTTATGAACAAACATTTTATATGTCAGAAATTTAGACCTAACAAAATGAGTGACACCCGAAAAGGCTGACCCAAAACCCAAAATTGACCCGAAGTTGTTTGATCTGAAACCCGAATTGACCCGACCCAGACTCGACCTAAACCTTAGTTGACTCGATCCGAGATGACCAAACCTGAAAAGACCCGACCCATAACTAACTCAATTCAAAATGACTTAAAGTGACCCAAAATATCCCAAAAGTGCTTTAACAATTAAACCCGGCCCAAATGACCATACCCGAAAGTTGACCCGATAACAAGTTACCCGAAATCGACCTGAAACCCGATATGACCCGAATCCGACCCAATCCGAAATATATGCCGGGCCCGAAATGACCGACCCAAACCCGGCCCAATTAACCCAATTTACCAAGTCTAGTCAGAATATAAATCCTAAAACCCAAATGTGAATATGTCACAAATCACACCCGTTTGCATGTTTTAACATCATAGACCCAAGTTACTCATTAGTTACATTAAGTTATTGACAAATACTCCATAAAAATTGCGTCCAAGATTTAATATCGTGACACCAACGTAAGTCAAAGATAGAAATGTCTAAGGATGTCATACCAATAAAATACATAGAGTTTTTGGAAACAGGCAACCTGTAATATCTGCTTTTTTTCAGTTGGACTAAATCGTTATAACTTTACTCCCTACTTCTGCAATTCTTCATTTCTTAAAACACTTTCTTTTTTGTTATTTGTCTCTTTCCATGAGATATACTATACACTTTAGCAATAACATTAGACTAATTTAGTAATATAACATGCATAAACAAACTATAATATACTTAAAATTCTCCATGAAATTCTTACACGATACTATAAATTCTATAAGTTGGTGGCTCACCCATTCCTAACCTATCTATCTACTAAGTATATCTTCTCCTCTCTTCTTAAACTCTTCCTTCAAACTAAATTTTCTAAGCTTTACTAAAAACCTATATTCCAAAACCAACCACTTTCCTCCCGAAGTTATTCATGATCGAGTTATAATCCTATACTTCTATGCTGTCAGACAGTCTTATACAAAAAATTGCAATCGTCTTAGTTTACTAGTACATTTTAAGTCTTAACCATCGTTAACTACACTAACTACACAACCCAAATAAAACCCTAGCTAGCTAGCTATATAATAGGAAAGTAGCTATTTTCCTAACCAACTTTTGATGAAATTATATGGTTAAAAAGGCACATTTATGTATTGGTGATTCAAATTAAAAGCTCTTTATCGACAATAATTTACTCCCATCAATACTTTGAATGAAACAAAAAGAAGAGTGGGCAAGTTTCTCAACTAAAACCATTAACTACCTTATAGAGTTATGTGTGCATTCAATGCTTTCACTTAAAACTTCTGTTCAAGTAGTTGGAAGGCACTTACAGGCTATCTAGTGAACTAAGGGAGGAGCCTCTCATCTTAATGTTTCCACCTTTTATTTCTGGTATGACTTTTTAAACTTTGAAACAATGTTTTTTTTTAACTAATTGGGATAGTATAATTAAGGTTAAGACTGCTTAAATCCACAATTAGTCGGAAGATTTGAATTGAGGTACTGGGATAATGTCGTTCTCTTCTCTGAAACAATAACTTGTTTAATAAAAAAAAAAACCTAGGTGTGTTGTAAAAGTTTCCACAAGCTAAGTCTAAAAAGTCAATACTATTCATTAAATTTAAGTTGAGAAATGGTTATTGGTTACTTGTTATACTAGTAGTACTAACTCCTATCAATCAAAATTCTTTAGAGAAAAAAAGGGTGGGTGAAATTTAAGAAGAACAACTGGCCTTAGTAATTGCTCTGTCTTCTCTTTGTTATTTATTACCCATTTCGCAATTTCTACCCATTTATATATTTTAATCTCTTCTCTTACTCTTTCACAAAAATTCCCTATTTCTTCTTCACATTCATTTCTTCTTTGTCTCCTCCTTCTTTGCTATCTTTATAGTGTTTTTTCAGGCCATTTTCGAGCTTTTAGAAGAATTATGCATGCACGTATAATGTGGAAAAACATGCAAATTTTGATAAATCTTGTAAGACACATTTGAGCTTAAAATTATAGGAAAAACTTGCAAAAGTGTACCAAAGTTTTGAATTTTCTTAGCAAAAAATATAATACTTTGATTAAAATAAACTACATTGTGTCATTTTCTACCGTTTCTTGTAAATTTTAAGTTGGTAAACCTTGTAAGTCACTTCAGAGAGGAAGCCCACAAATAAATGGACATTCTTGTTGGTTTACTTTTGTTCACTCTAATCACATCATACTTGCTATGGTTCACGTTCATCTCACGCGCATTGAGAGGCCCACGTGTCTGGCCCTTATTGGGTAGCCTTCCGGGCCTAATCGAGAATTTCGATAGAATGCATGACTGGATGGCTGAGAATCTCCGCGCGTGTGGTGGCACATACCAAACATGTATATGTGCCGTCCCTTTCTTGGCCCGTAAGCAAGGTCTGGTGACCGTCACGTGTGACCCAAGGAATCTGGAGCATATACTAAAGACCCGTTTCGACAACTACCCGAAAGGTCCAACATGGCAAGCTGTTTTTCATGATCTACTTGGCAATGGTATTTTTAACTCAGATGGTGACACATGGCGCTTCCAAAGGAAAACAGGTGCTCTTGAGTTCACGACTCGGACCCTCCGCCAAGCCATGGCTCGTTGGGTTAACCGGGCTATCCACAATCGGCTTTGCCCGATTCTAGAGTCGGCTCAAAGCCGAGCTGAGCCAGTTGACCTCCAAGATCTTATGCTACGGCTTACATTTGATAATATTTGCGGGTTAGCTTTTGGGCGGGATCCACATACACTAGCGCCAGAGCTGCCGGAAAATGGCTTTGCGACGGCTTTTGATCAAGCTACGGAAGCTTCCCTACAGCGGTTCATTTTCCCTGAGGTTATATGGCGACTAAAGAAATGGCTTGGGCTTGGAATGGAAGTCACATTGAGCCGTAGCATTGTCCACATAGACAAGTACTTGTCTGATGTCATCGAGACACGTAAGCAAGAGTTGATGAGTAGGCAAAAGGATTATGATGACTTGCTTTCTAGGTTTATGAAGAGGAAGGAATATTCATCCTACTCGGACAAGTTCCTACAATACGTGGCATTGAACTTCATCCTAGCTGGACGCGACACATCCTCTGTGGCAATGAGCTGGTTCTTTTGGCTAGTTATTCAGCATCCAAAGGTTGAGGAGAAAATCCTGCAAGAAATAAGCAGTGTTTTGAATGAGACACGTGGAAATGAGGTGGCAAAATGGGTAGAGGAGCCGTTGGATTTTGATGAGGTGGATCGTCTAGTGTACATTAAGGCAGCATTGTCAGAAACCCTGAGGCTTTACCCTTCTGTGCCGGAAGACTCAAAGCACGTGGTAGCCGATGATGTGTTGCCAGATGGTACATTTGTGCCAGCGGGTTCATCGATATCATACTCTATGTACTCAGCTGGGAGGATGCAGAGCACATGGGGGGACGATTGCTTAGAGTTCAAGCCGGAAAGATGGTTGTCCCCTGACGGAAAAACATTTACCATGCACGATCAATTCAAGTTTGTGGCGTTCAATGCAGGGCCCAGGATTTGTCTCGGCAAAGACTTGGCGTACCTACAGATGAAATCGGTGGCAGCATCAATTTTACTACGTCACCGACTATCTGTGGCGCCAGGACACAAAGTGGAACAGAAGATGTCATTGACATTGTTCATGAAGTATGGACTCAAGGTGGTTGTGCAACCAAGGGATTTAACCAAGGTGATTGCAATGTGTGAAGCAGAGAAGAAAGTTTAACTGCTCAAGTTAAACAAGACTGGTAAATTTCACATCTGGTAATTCTTTTTCACTGTAGTGAGCCAATATTGACGGTGAGAGGTACGTTACATTAAATATACAGGTCAGCAGGGGAATCATATACAATACATGAGTTCAATAATTACAGCGCACAGCTGTTTGCAATTCATGAGAAATTTGTTACTTCATTTTGTACCCAAATGATCATTTAAAGCCATGTGCTATTCGGGCCACCGTAGCGTGATAGCATCACAAGGTTAATGGCTCCTTGTGAAAATTTGTTCAGGCTATTCTTTATTTCAATTTTGTTTTTGTTTTCTTTTTAATGATTTGTAATTATAATTTAATCATATCAATAAAATTACTACATATCAATTTCTTCTTGTTATACTGAAGATTTATAGGTCTATCATGAGGCTCAAGGACCAATACTGCAGTTGTATAATGAGTCCAGGCCTTGTTTTGCCAACAAATGATCGAGCTTTTAGTAATATATTCTAAGCTGATATTTCAGAAAG
The DNA here is from genome assembly GCA_022085475.1 of Heliosperma pusillum. NCBI lineage: Eukaryota > Viridiplantae > Streptophyta > Magnoliopsida > Caryophyllales > Caryophyllaceae > Heliosperma > Heliosperma pusillum. The sequence continues at coordinate 79,175 of JAIUZE010006869.1, forward strand.
TAATAATTTAAACTACAAAAGCTGGAATAAAACTGCAAAGTGACTAGACTAACCTTTGCCAACTGTTATTTAAGAGTACGAAGGGTATTCGGTGATGGCATAGTCATCGTCACCTCCCTTGACATAATTGTTTACCACTCTGTCATTTTGTCCATCTGAGATGGCTGATGGGGACTGTTGGGAAAGTACAGTCAGGTTGTCATCCTTCCAGTCCGGCATATTCTCACAGTTTGCAAAAGTGTTCCAGAATCCAGACTATTGTGCCCATCATGTATAGTGCTATTGCCACCTTCAGCAAGTCGTCCCAAGAAACCTATTCAAAACAGAGTAATAGCCAAGGATGATGCAAAACAGCTAACTGACTTAATAAACTGCTCGTGCTTATTTTGAGCGTCAAGTAGCAAATTTTTATTGTAGTTGATACAAATTACAAAACAGTTTCCGTGTTGTTAAACGTATGAGCAACTATGCGTGCATCTGATCCCTTAAACATGTCATATACGAGGGTTTATAAGGCACCGGGATGATATTCCAGTTGTTGAAGTTACAGTAGAAGTATCAGGAATGCAACTGAAAAGATATTGATGCGGAAATTGATATTTATGTTGCATTGATTGATTTCTCACACCCATATAAGAAGCGTAAAAATCAAATCTAGGAAGTGTAAGATCAGCTCCTGTGCATTACCTCATTGAAGAATGAACCTGGTTACAGCTGTTCCCAAAAAAATCCAGCAAGAACACCTGCTGTGTTAGAGAGCCCCAGCAATACACCCTGCAAAACAAAAAGTGTTTTACAACATAGTCCACACTTGCGGATTCTGAAGTTTAGTTGGGGTCGAATATATTATTGTATGGAATGCACTTGCCATCAGCTTGGACTGGATCAAGTCATATTGCGCTAGTTATTTCCCTTTGTTATGAGTTTATGTAGACAGCTTGGGTGTCATTTCAAATTAGTCATTTTGGTCATTTCAGATCGTGACCATTTTCAGGTTGGATCGTTTGATTGGGATAACACTGGGTCCAACCAAATTGAAGACCACAATACAGTCAGGTAGGTTAAGTTCAGATTTCTAGCAATTTTCCGTGGCCCCTAGGAACTTCTCGTTCCAATGGTTAAATAAAGTGTTGGCAACTATTAGGAACTCAACTAGCCATTACGCACAAGCATGTCAAATTAAGTCCGTTTCTATCGCTAAGATCAGGAAATGGCGTCCTAATTACCGACACACACAAAAGTTGGAGGGAGATTCCCAGATTTACTGGAGCAGTATCAGAAGTTACCAATTTGTCTATGGGTATCATGATCACCAAGATTGAATGAATCCTACACCTCAGCATTAGCTGTATAAATTAATGAGAGCAAGATAAAAACACGTAAAATTTTAACAAGGATGGACCCATTCAGTACCCTTAGTTGCAGGAGTGCATTTGATAAGATTCATAAGAGTGCCAAAAGTGAAAATACAATGAAACGAACCCCAATTGAATGATGAATTGGCAAAAAGGTGTAGCAAAAATAGACAGCAAGACTAATTCAATGAAGGGCAGAAAAAGATGAGAATAATCCACGGAGTAATATGGTCCAATACCTTGGTGGTTGGAATAGAGTGCAGATTTGAAAATGCATCCAATCTCTTCTCAAAAGGCTGTACATTCATATTCATCCCCACACTACAGACAACACAAACATAATAACTAAGAATAGAACTGTATGAAAATAAACCAGTCAAGCAACCCTGTCGAATTCACTAATTGAGAAACTTGTGTTTTTCAGAAAATACAATAAAATGATACTCTGTAACTTACACTCCCTCTTTTTTCTTGGAATAGCCTCACTGGCCCACTTTGTGGGTCCATGGGCCTTCTTCAATAAAATGGAGGGAGTAATAAATAGAAGATCGTCAACATCCTTAAGAAAGCATATAAAAATCATCTGCTTATCATGTTCAACAATATAAGACTGAATATAAAAGAAGATACCTGACTGAATGCCATACTCAGAACTGAATGAGAGCAAGCTAGGCCAAGAAATTTGATTGCTTGCATGATCTGCAGATAGATGTGAAGAGCTTCAGAACAGATCAATGCAGCACGAACCAAATTGTTTTGTCATTTAAGTCTATATCCTGAGCGTGGTCTATGACAGTTGAGAAATTATTTTTAACTAAACTTCTTAAAAAAGGTCAGATAAAAGTTCCTTTCCAAGGTTTCAATGATTTTCATGCAAAATTCGTTTAGCAAATACTTGAGCGCAAACGAAACTTGGGCAGCAACTATGGAACATTTTTCAATTGTGGATAGTTATAGAAATATAGAATAGATAAATTAGGCTTGGTGCAAGCGTCCTGGGCTGGCTTATATATTCTTCCAAATTATGCTCCATACTGTACACATAAGTCTAACACTTTATTGCATAACAGGTACACATTGAATTAAGCGGAAAAATCAGAAAAAAATGATTTCTTTTGACAAATACTTATGTGAAGGCTTATCTAGCGAACAGATGTTACAGGGAGGCCTCTGCTGAGTGCTGATATGTTTATCCACAATCCAGCCTCCTATGTTAGCAAATATAGCCATGGTCGGCCAACCATGTTAGTACACAAAACAGACCACATTCCATAAGGTTCAACTTCAAAATCTGACTGTCAGAATAAGCTTACTACCTTATATTGCATTGACCAACACTATTAGCTTCAAGATTTAAAACCAAAGCTGCATAGTATGGTTCCTCTAACGGCTAGCCAGATTTTCGATATTTATAATTTGTACAAGTAATTATTTTATCTAGTAGATGATTTTCACAATAAAAACTTCTCAGAGTTTCACCAACCATGGATTTGGTTATCCATTTCTTGAGATCGTATTTACAACCAATATGTTACTTAGAGCATGTTTGGCCTAACTCTTTAGAAACAATTTGTACTTTTGAAAATGAGTTTTTTAGAAAGTTACTTTTTGAAAAAATAGCAAGTGTTTGGCTATCATTTTACACAAGTATTTTTCAAAATGAGTTTTTTTGCTTGAGAAAATGCACAATGAAAATATTATGATTAATGTATATCAAAATGGGTCTCTATTTGTAGAGAATGAAAAAACATAAATGAAAATGTACTTATTTTATTTTTTTGAAATATTTATCAAATACAAATTTATCATTTATATATTAAAGATTACAAAAGAAGAAGTAAAAATTAGAAGCACCAAATTGGTGCTTCTACTTTTGAGCACCAAAAGTTGACTTTTGAGTTTATTAAAAGTAGTTTCTAGGTTGCAAAAAATGAATGTTTGGCCATGTTTAAGTTTTTAATGACTAAAAACACTTCAAAAAATAAGGCCAAACACATACTTAGTTATACGTCCAGTGCTAGTGCTAACTGTTTATGAGTTTTTGAAAGCATACCTTTTCTAGGAATTTTCAATATTCAATCTAAATTCATGATTATTATTATATAATGCACCATTAGATGTCAGGTTGCAGGCTAACCTCACCAATGCCCAAATGCACTACCACAAGCAAGTAAGGCAGACTTATATTTGCAGCGAGGGAAGTAAAAACTATAGCTACTGACACAAGATAACTCGAAAAGCCAGGACAAGTTTTCCACCAATCTTATCAGCCCAAGTGTCTCCAGCAATATGTATATCAGGAAGAAAAAATCCTACTCAAGATGGCAATATATATCGTCACACTCATTTATACACATAAATATTTAATTTCTGGAGAGCCACCGACCGTGCAAATTTCTCAAATGCAAGCGGAGAATCAAGTGAAGTAGACTGTGAGTCTGTGACAATTCTCTTTTAAGGCTTGCTTGGGATGGGAGTAATTATTATGGGAGTAATAAAGCTTAAATGAACTAAAAAATGGAGGAAAGTGACGGGGCTTGAAAATGGAAATGGATAGAAATGGGAAAATATAGTGTAATAGTCCCTCCATTAAGGGAGTAATTGTTACCTACCTCCCCCCTCAAGTAATGCATTACCTCCATATGGAGGTAATAATTCCTCCCTCCCTCCTCTTTCCACCCTCCACAACCACCACAAAGCACCAATTTCCTCCAATTTCTTCTTGTTTTAGCTCCCATTACTCCCTTAATAATTACTCGCATCCCAAGCAAGCCTTAAAAGAGAATTGTCACAGACTCACAGTCTACTTCACTTGAGATGACACAAATGTTTCCTCTTACTGAACTGGCGAAAATCTTTTTGTCCACCAAATGAAGGACTACTGGAGAACCAAGCTTCCTCATACTCTGAACCATCAGCATTCCGGTAATTCTCATACTAAATGATAAAACCCAGACGCAGAGAAGCTTTATTCCCTAGATAATATATTAGTATTGGAATTCACAGCATAACCATCTTCATCCTTCCATACCTTTTGAGTTTCACCATTTCCTTCCCTTTCCTTAATTCCTTAAACAAGGGATTCAAAAGTCAAAACCTTTCCAATTCCTTCACCTTCCTTCTCTCCATTGCACTATAACCCGAAAATCGCAAATGTATCCCATAGGTATATTACCAAAAAGGTCTCTTTCCGGAGTCCTAATCGACGAACAATTGCTCATAAGTCATAATCAATCAAATCATAATACCTTACTAACATCTATCTTCCAATACTTCAATGATCATACTAACAAAATGACTAATTTTTTCTGATTCTAAACATGTACATGTTTTTCAGTGCTTATTTACGACAATTCAACAGTTCAAACCACGCTAATATTCCAAAATTCAAGTATACTTAATTATTATTTATTACAATCATAATTCTGCAAAAGCGGAAGCAAATTGAACCATGTCATAGATTATTACGCAAATTAAGCATCAAATATAAGCAAATATCTCGAATTAAATCGAAGAAAACAGAAAATACATAAATGAATAAAAAATGCTGAATTAGACCTAAAAATTACCAGGAGAGAGAGAAGAGAAGCATAGCTCCAATTGAAATGATGCCGCAAATCGCCATAGATTGAAAGCATCAAATTTGCAATTCAATTTAAATAAAATCGACAATTAATCATACACTGTCGCTGTATTAATTGGGGAAGAACAGTGAAAAGTGAGGAGAGAGAATAGAGGATAAACGATTAGGTATGGCGAAGGAATTTTTCCCGCTTTCCCAAGGTTGTTGACTTGTTGGTTAGAAGTTAGATCCGGTAAAATTGGCCCGACTCGAATAATCCGACTTCAAATTAATTTAGAATAACCGACATAATGATAACACGAGTAAAATTAAACACAAATTCTATTTGTGATAGGTAACCCGGTACGTCTTCATTGAAGACGGATAGAGACTTGACTCTTAATTAACATATACGAGTATTAGTGTATTAGTTGTCCTTATTCGAAATTATGTGACTAAAATCGTGTAAAATGTGACTATCTAATCGGAAATTTGGTGAAGCAAAATTGCCTCGACTCGAACAGCAATTCTATGGTAGGTAACATACATGCTATAAAACACTATATGTTGGGAGCCTAGGATACTCTATACACACCCAATTTGCTGACAATTCGAATGGTACAGCTAACCCAACCTAAAGTCGTTTAGACCAACCTGAACCTGAAGTAGACCCGACTCGAAACCACCTGTTTCGGAATAACTAAAAATGACTAGTTTAAGATCACATTTACACAACAATAACAGTAGCGTTAATAACTACCTCAGCCCGAGATAGGTCAATCATCCCAACCAGTAACTATTGATACGAAAATGACTGACATGAATATTAGTCTGCCACCGCCTTTATTGATGAAGCCTGTTGATGAATGTTTATTTCTATCTGAATGTTAATTCGACAGCTCACTTGTCATATATACAATCCTTTTAACTAAATTTAGCTGAATGTTTAATATTTCTACCTTTAATCTTTTTTATTAAATCACCTCATCTCTTTTCTTCATTACAGTTCTTTCATACCTACTTGTCATTTTGCAGGTGGTCTTTACTGGACATTCTGTGGTACGATTTGACGAAACATAAATTATTCATGATACTTCTCGATCATTGGATTGGAGGGAAATGACGTGATCCATAATTAATACGATTCCAATTGTAGAGAGATTTGGAAGGAATAAATCACACCGTTATTCCCCGTTCCTTCTCTTTTTTCCTACAACTGTATCCGAACAAGCACTTCAGTCCCAAAATGATTTGAGGTTGTCTAACATAAACCGTCTTAAGGTCATATGCAGTTTTTGTTCTTTTGAGAGTTCATAATACTTCAGAAGTAGCCGTTCTCCTGGCACTTTGGTTTTGGTACCAGCAAAAAAGACTTCAAAGTACTAACTGTATAAATTTAACAAGCCAAGGGAAAAATGCCTATCGATACCTCGGAATATTAGGCTAGTCTTCTGTCTAAGCAAACATGCTTCTATGCATCATTTGGAAAGTAGAGCTGTAGTCCTAAAATCGGCCTTGATATCTATTTATACCTCGTAGATTATTAGTTTCGTATGGAATTGCATATACAGAAAACAACATATGCTGGTATAAAACTTGTGTAATGCATGTTTGACAGTAGACATTGAGGAAATTTTAGTTGGTCCTAACTCATAATCATTCCACTATAGGATATGATTCCAGTGAGTGTGGTCTATCAGCATCCTTCATTACCTTTTCACATTTTAGGACTTGGATATATATTCCTTTACCACGCAGCGGATAACAAGACTCTTACGAATGGTAATTCGATTACTATCAGGAAGCAAATACATTAGAACAGGTCTTTTAGCTACAGGACTTTCTCGTGTCGGTTTTTAGTGAAAGCTACTTGTTTTTCCAATAGAGGATGTTCTTTAACGTAAGCCCAATCAACAATTGACGGCTGTTTTGCGGACCTCATGGGTGTTCATTCATATGTACGAAGCCAACCTTGTTTATCAACGTAGCAGATAAACTGTTCCCGGATAACCCATTGTGAGAATGTACCGAGAATTACATCGATAAATCCTACTGCACACAAAAATCATAAGCTACTATGTAGCTAATTCTATTGTTTATAAGTTAATTTTTTTATAGTTTGGCAGGAAGCAAATACATCAGAACAGGTCTGTTAGCTGATTCAGTACTTTCTCGTGTCGGTCATCAGTGAAAGCTACTTGTCTCGGATGAATGTCTTGGATGAGTCATAAGTTACTGCGACACCGACATTTAAGAGTAGTCTTTTTACACTTCAGACATAATCACCAAACAACATACTATATTGAATATATAGCTAAAGAAAAGCATAAGACACGGACAGTAAAAGAGAAAGGCAAGGTAAAAGTTCGAGTAATCGAAAAAAATCATGTTATATTGAATATATTGATGAATTTACAAAAAGAATTCAACAAATTCCATTCAATGGTATACTACAGTCTAAACAGATCTAATCAAATATGGGCTCGTCAAAAATAACCACTGTCTTAACTGACAGATTCTAAATTAGGGTATTCTTAATTATGCATACTAACCCTATCCTAATTATACTCAAGTAAAATTAACAACAGCCAATTGTGTGTAACAAGTAAGAATCATCAGCTTGTAAATACTTGGGGAAGAATTCCGGGACTATACTTTCATCCATCCATAATGAATAATCAGAAGCTTGAGTGCCGAGGCCTGCATGAACCGGCCCAAAATCGAAACTTTCATCTTGAGATTTGTTCAAGGGTGTGGGACTTAGACTTGCATCATTAAATTCAGCATCAACGCTCTTAAGTACTTCAGCGAGATCAAAATTATCGGTTATTTCCTGAGATATATCAGAGAATTGAGGGCTAAAAGTTTCATCGCTGCATCCAAAATCAATACTTCCGATTTCAGGAGAGAAATCAGACACTTGGGCACCAAGGCTTGCATCAACCGACTCAAAATCGATACTTTCCAATAAATCTTGACAGTTATCAGAGAATTTAGGGCTGACAGTAGCATCATTGCATCCAAAATCAATACTTCCGATTTCAGGAGAGAAATCAGACATTTGGGCATCGAGACTTGCATCAACCGACTCAAAATCGATACTTTCCAATAAATCTTGACAGTTATCAGAGAAATTAGGGCTGACAGTAGCATCATTGCATCCTAAATTAAAACCCTTGATTACATCAAAGAGGGATCCAACTTTAGCATCAATCGATCCAAGTTCGAAACTTTCTTCTACTTCTTGACAATTAACAGAGAATTTAGGGCTGAGACTTGCGTAATTGCATTCAGAATTTGTGCAATTAATTACATCAGGGAAATCAAAACTTTCCTGATTGAAGTTTTCTGTTGATTGTTCACAATATTCAGAGACTTGGGTACCAATGTTAGCATCATTATTAACATGGGCACCACCAATTACGTCGTTAAATCCAATTTGAACACTTTCAGGTTCATTAAACCGACCGATTTCATCAACCCTCGAACCCACCGCCTCCTTTAGCCCTTCAAGAGCCACCTTAAACTTCTCAAGATCCTCCAACTCCATATCATCAATTGGTGTTTCCCACCAATTATTATCATCAACAACAACGTTTCCAGAGTTACTATCCTGTCGACTATCGTTGAGGAAACGATGAAGGACAGAATCGACAGAAGGGTAGCCGTCGGAAAAGGGTTTCCCAGCGACAGAAAAAGTAATGGCAGCAAATTGAGTGTTGGGAAACAGAGAACGGAGCTGAGAACACTTACTGAACAACCCATTACGACGCTTAGTGAAGGTAACTTGACGGGAATTCTTGTCGACGATGCGGGTAAGGGGGATCTTCTGCTTTCCCTTACTGGTTCTCTTCTGTTGCAGCTGATCACAACTAGTTGTTGTCTTCATCTTTTAGGAAATTTTTATGAATTTGATGAAATTGGTAATTAATTGAATTTAGTATATGAAGATTGATAGCATGAAATTAACGGTAATAATATGTGATTTACAGACAGAATTATGGAAACAATTTTGAAATTCAAAGCGCGTAATTCTTAGGTTTGGAGATGACCGTTGTATATCCCCGCCATTTATCTCTATGACTCTATGTCTCTATCCCCATTCCATTTGAGTATTTAGTTATAGTTAATTAATTAATACGCAATAGGTCTTCTATAAGACGGTTTTATATGTTGATTCTAGACCTAGAAAATAGGTCAATTGGATAGAGTGTGGGTTAGGTTAGTTTGTCTTGTGTTAGTCCGGGTTTGCAGTCATGCGGGTTAGATAAGTTAGGATCAGCAGGTCATTACGGGTGTGTTATTGTTATAAATTATTTAGATGTAATGGCTAGTGCGTGGTAATAAATGTTCGAGTTGGATTAAGTGGGGTCAGATCGAATTAGTTAATTTTCGAAGTTTTTTTTTTAACAAGTTATTTGGAAATAGTGATTCGACCGTGTGACAATAAACGTGCAAGTTGGATCAAATGAGTTGGGTCAATTCCGACTAGGGATCAAATTTGGGTCATTTGCTCGAGTGTGGATTGACTATGGGTAACGTAATTTGGGACAAGTCCATTTTTTGCAGTGTTGAATAAAAGCATTAACTAAAGATAAATTTACTCCTACTATGACTTAGGGGATTAAAATTTTACGGAAAAGTTATTGATGAAAAAAAAAAACGGTGACGGGGAAAGGGAAGATGGGTCGTGGTAGGGTCAGGTTACATTATGCTCAACTCAACGTCCATGTTAAATTAATTATTTAAATTGAAATTAAGTTCATCATTTTATGATCTCAAAATAAACATAAATATGAGCACATTTGTCACTCTATTTTACTTATATTTTCATCGATCAAACCTATTATGATCTCCTACTTTGTCTATATAACTATTATGATGGTAGAACGGGACATTTCAAATTTTATTCATTTCATAAATTTCTTTATATGACCTTTTTTTCAAGTTTATGTCTCGTAAATCTTGACATGTGAGGTGAGGCTGTGATCCGAACCCAAAATAACAAAGTAATATGGGGTCAAATTCTAACCCGACTTGCTTGACGATCGACTTGATGGGTAAAAAATAAGCATGTTAAATCTAAATATAAAACACTCAAGTCATAAATATTACTATCCCTCCGTCTCAATCATTTGTTTGTCTTTGATTAAAAGAAAGACAAATAAATGATTGAAACGAAGAGAGTGTTATTTATACATCATATTTAAAACACTAATCACATAAAAATAACCCCGTATTGATTTACTTCTTTTAAAAATAAAAAAAGATTTCATCTGAAAATGGCAAAAAAAGAGTGAAAATTATTTTTTAAATTGTATTATGACCCTAACCCTATTATACATCAGAGGTAATACATCTTATTATACTTTCTGAGTTTTATGATAAACTTTTCGAGTTTTATTTTAAAGAATTTGAGTTTTTTTATAAAGTTTTTGAGCATGTTTATATAAATATTAATCTAACAAAATACAACATTACTCAAAAGCTATACTAATAAAATGAATTAATTTTGAGTTTTTTCATCAAAAAATTATTATCTAAATTTTAAATTGTAAATACTCGAAAAAAAATACATGTAAACTCAAAAACTAAAAGGGCATGAGGTAATACATCCGATACATAATCTTTTTTCCCCTATCAAGACGTGTATGAACAAACTCATATTCAACCGACCCCGTGACCCGTAGCTCCTAACTTTGATTATTTGAGGTTTTAATTTTACATTTATTTTATTAACCATATGTCCATATCTATAAAAAAAAATGGTCTTTTCCAATCAAAGCACACAAGTTTGTACGTTAGTACGTTACCGCTAGACTTGGAAAATGGGTTTGTTAGATTGAATTCAAATAGACTCATTTTCAAGCCAACTATTGTCGGATCATTTTACGGATGTGATCATTTTTGGACCACGTTAATCTGAATTGGGTCATTTCAATTTGGGTTCTTTTCGATCATTTTGAGTCTGGATTTTACCTGATAAGTGACTTTTTAGTCATGTCAATTTGGGTCCATTTAGTCAAGTTTGGGCACACTGGTTCGAGTCATTTATGGGTCATGGTCACACTTATGGAGTCATTTTTTGGGTCATGGATCAAGCTTAAGAGGTTGGATCATATGGATCAAGTCACTTTGTGTCAACTCTAGTTCCGTTGCACTCTTCATCCATCAATTTCTATTTTCCCATCATAGAGTTTGTCCGGTGTAGGATTGGACCGATGCTCATCCCGAAATTCTATCCCGTCACAACATGATTCGCCCAAAATTGACAATAACGAAACTTGACTATCGAAAATGTTAAAGCAAGATTCGTAGATCCTGTAACCTTAATAGGAGTGATTGTACACATTGCAACGTAGAACAATATAACTAGAGGTGGACATCGGGCTAGGCTGAGAGTGTGATGGCCCTGAACCAACCCGGGTAGACAGAAGGGGGCTGGGGGCTGGGGTTTTTTCGAGCCGGGCTGGAAAGCACGGATTGGTTGGGCTGAGCGGCTGAGGTTGGGAGAGGCCCGATGGGCAGGCCGTGAATGCGTAGACTGGGATGGTCCGCCCGGTTGTCCACCTCTAAATACAACTATATTAAATTAAGCGAAACTGCTACTAAGAGTAAGATTGTAATCCGTATAGAGCTAAAGTAGAGTAGAGGATTTGTACAACTGAACAGATCATAATGATGATTAATATTCGACATGGGTCCCCTTAAAATGAACAGATCACGAGCGACTAATGTGCAATGCGAATAGAATGAAATGGGGTCTCACGGACAACCCAACTTGCCCTCGGTGCCACGAGGAGGATGGAGATACTGACCATCGGTTAAGGAAATGTCCTTTGTCGGTCGAAATCTGGTTGCATCTCGGAATTACAGGTCGCAACTGATTTTTTACTTCCACTTTTATTGATTGGTTGACGGATAATGCGAGCAATTCGCATTATAATATGGTGGACGATTGGTCTATGAGATTTGCTATTATTTGTTGGTGGACTTGGAAATGGCGTAATAATGTTGTCTATGGGAGGGACGAGGAAAATCCCACAGATATACGTGCTTTTTTCTTCCAGCAGTTCGTGGCATCTTGTGGAAATCGATCGACATATTTGAATAGGATACTGTATATTATTATTTCCAAGTTATGTTTGTTACAATATGAATAAGGCTATATATAATACAAAGATAATCATCTTGAGGAAGGAAAGAATATTAATTACAATAGTCAACTTGTTAATTGAGGCAAGGGAGATATGTTTGCCTTATGTGGGGGAGAGAGCCGTTGAGATGGAGCAAGGAAAGGGAGTGACCTAATACCCCCCCTCAAGTTGGCGCGTGGAGACTCGAAACGCCCAACTTGGATAGTAAATCGTCAAAGGGTATCCGACCAAGCGCTTTAGTGAATATATCGGCCAATTGGACCTTAGTGTGAACATAGCTTGGGCGAATAGTGCCATTGAGGATCTCATCACGGATGAAGTGACAGTCGACTTCAATGTGTTTGGTTCGTTCATGGAACACCGGATTGCGGGCAATATAGAGCGCGGACTGACTATCGCAATGTAGAGGAATCGGTTTGTCATGTGTAATAGTGAGAAAAGAGAGTAACCCTTTAAGCCATTTGAGTTCGCAAATAGAGTATGCCATGGCACGATATTCGGCTTCGGCCGAAGATTTTGAGACCGTTGTTTGTTTCTTAGTTTTCCAAGAGATAGGTGCACTACCGAGAAAAACAATGTAGGCCGATAATGATCGGCGACTCAGTGGGCAACTTGCGTAATCGGCGTCACAATAAGCTTGGAGGGACAAATCGGTGTCGGATTTGAAGAGAAGGCCCTGTCCCGGTCGACCCTTAAGATAACGGACTACTTGGAGGGCGGCATTCCAGTGGTCAAGTCGAGGGGCATGCATGAATTGAGCAAGAATGTGGACGGAGTAGATGAGCTCGGGTCGAGTGATGGAGAGGTAGACTAGTTTCCCTACTAGCCGCCGGTATGGTTGAGGGTCGGTGAGTAACTGGGAACTGGAGAGGCTAAGCTGATGGTTCGGTTCCATAGGTATGTTTGCGGGTTTGGCACCAAGAAGGCCGGTTTCTTCAAGGATGTCGAGAGTGTATTTTCTTTGGGAGATGAAGAGGCCGGTCTTATTCCGTGCAATTTCGAGGCCCAAAAAATATTTGAGTTGGCCAAGGTCTTTCATGTGGAAGCAATTATGTAGGTAAGTTTTGAAATGGGTAATTTGTATGTGGTTATTGCCGCATATTACGAGATCGTCAACGTAGACGAGAACGTGAAGGGCGGTGTCGGATTTCATGATGGAGAAGAGGGAGTGGTCATAGGGACATTGTGTGAAGCCGTAATTTTTTAGGGCTGAGGCGAGTTTGGCATACCAACATCGTGGGGCTTGGCGAAGGCCATAGAGGGACTTTCGGAGACGACATACTTGACCATTTGTATTGGGATAGAACCCGGGAGGAGGTTTCATGTAGACTTCTTCACTAAGATCGCCATGGAGGAAAGCGTTGTGAACATCCATTTGGTGGAGGTCCCAACCTTTAGATGCGGCGATTGTAAGAAGAGTTCGGACCGTGACCATCTTAACTGTGGGAGCAAAGGTTTCGGTGTAGTCGACTCCTTCGACTTGGCGATTGCCCATGACAACTAGACGGGCTTTGTATCGTTCAATGGTGCCGTCGGCATTGTATTTGATTTTGTAAACCCATTTGGAGCCAATGGCCTTCTTATTAGGGGGAAGGTTCTCGAGGGTCCATGTGTTGTTGCGTTCGAGGGCTTCGATTTCGGTGGTCATGGCAGCTTTCCATTGTGGAACCTGCATAACTTCATGAAAGGTGCTAGGCTCGTGATTGGTAGTCACGGCCGCTAGAAAACATTTGTGTTTAGTGGAAAATTTGTCATACGAAAGAAAATGAGATATGGGATGTTTTGTACCTGAGGACGGTGCGGTGGTGGTGAGAAAGTGTGTCGAAGGGCGCCGTGGTGGTTGAACAAAACCTGTGAGACGGGAGTTAGGAAATTTGGTGTGTTGGCCTTTACCCATGTTGGGGGAGTCCGGTGGGGTTGAAGGGGAAGGGGGGTTAGTCGACTCGGTGGTGGAGGGTGGAGAAGATGTGTCGAGGGACTCACAGGGGGACAAAGTGATGGTCTTGTCGGGGGGGGAGCTAGACCGAGGTGCGGGGGGGAGGTGAAGGAGGCGTGGATGGAGGATCCGGGGATGGGTTGGTCTGAATAATGGAATCGGGTGGGGTGATTGCTGAAGTGGGGACTAGGTCGAGGGAGATAAGGGGGTCGTCGAGAGATGCGGGTGCTTGGGATGGCGAGTCATCGGTGTTCATGGTTTGGAAAGGAAATTCGTGTTCAATGAAAATGACATCTCGAGAGGAGAAATAAGTGCCGGTTGCTAGATCGTATACGCGCCACCCCTTTTTCCCAAATGGGTAACCCACAAAGATGCACTTGATGCTACGGGGGGCAAATTTATCGTGGGAACGGTTTATATTTCGGGCATAACAAAGGCAACCAAAAACACGAAGTTGGTCTAGGGGAGGTGGTTTATGGAAGAGAAGCTCATAAGGAGTTTTCCCATGGTGTAAGCGGGTCGGTGTCCTATTAATGAGATAGACCGCGGTAAGTATGCATTCCCCCCAAAAAGAGATAGGCAAGGCGGCTTGGAAAAGAAGAGCCCGGGCCACATTAAGAATATGGCGGTGTTTACGTTCGACTCGACCATTTTGTTGAGGGGTGTCGACTTGAGAAGTTTGAAATAAAATACCGTTTTCAAGAAAAAAATTAAGTAAGTGAGTAAATTTGGTGCCGTTATCGCTACGCAAAGTTTTAACTTTCTTATTAAATTGTCGTTCCACCATAGCGAAAAAGTTTAGTAAGGTTTTACGAGTGTCATTTTTTCGACGAAGTAAATATACCCATGTAGATCGCGAAAAATCGTCCACAATTGTCAAAAAATATTGCGATCCACAAGAGGTAGTGGCGGAGTATGGGCCCCACAAATCACAGTGTATAAGATCAAAAATATCGGTGGCAATGTTCGAACTCAAAGAAAAAGGTGTACGAGTTTGTTTGGCTTTAAGACAAATATCACAATGAGTGCTAGAAAAAACAGTTGTAGCCAAATTATTGAAATACGGTAAATAGCGTAAAACGGACGAAGAGGGGTGCCCCAACCTCCTATGCCAAATCTCATGCTGACTCATGGTTCCTACGGCATTGACAAGAGGAATTTGACTCCGAACTCCCGTCAAATAATAAAGACCGTCGACTTGCTCACCCACACCAATCACCATCCGCGAGGAACGGTCCTGGATAAGACAAAGTTTAAGCGAAAATTGAATGGTAAGAGAGGCATCAAAAAGTAGACGAGACACGGAAATTAAATTGCAGTGTAAATTTTTAGCAAAGTAAACATTACGTAAAATAAGACGAGATGATAAACGAATATCACCCATGTGAGTGGCGGTAGTGAGGTCGCCATTCGGTAAACCAACAGAAATAGGTGAAATAGTTCGTAGATTGGAAAAAAAAACTACGGCATCCCGACATGTGGTGAGATGCGCCAGTGTCGATAATCCAAAGAAAAGGAGGAATATTACCATTGAGACGCTCCGTAGAGGAGGTAGATTTGTGAGTCTGCCATAGGTGTGTTAACTCATCAAGTTCGGTTGGATTCAAGCTATTGAGGTCCACTTTGTCGAGTTGAGAGGAAGAGTAGGACCCGTGGTCCATTGGTTTGCCGAGGACCATATGAGCACGGGGTGGCTGACCAGCACCATTACCATTTTTTATTTTTTCATACCTAGCGCGGCCTTGGACATCGGGAATGACAGTACGACTCAAATCTTTTTCATTGATATAAATGCCCTAGGACGGTCCCCCCACCATTCGGGAAATTTTCCCGTAACCCGAAAACAAACTCGCCAAATGTGACCCCTGCGTTTGCAAGCGATACAGTAGGGTCTAGAGTCATTAGCCGGACTCTGGACGACGGGAAATCGATTTCTTGACGGTTGATTCGATGGAATTGAAGATCCAAGCAGTCACAAGGGCGTTAAGGGACTGCCAGGAATCGAAAGTTTCGGAGGCGATTGCGGGTTTCGGAATGGTGCCATCGATGTAGCCAACTTTCCCTTTGGCTAGGAAAGCAAGGTGAAAGTCCCGTGCCCATTCATCATAATTTTGTCCTGTAAATTGGGTTTGTGTGATATTGGTGCCGGGATTTTCAACATGAACATATGTGGGAGATGGTAGTTTTGTGGGAACGATGATTTGTGCGGTATCGGTGTTCGTCATGATCGGGTGATGAAGATCGAAAATTGAGACGAGATGCAGAAAAGAGGAAGAAATGCAGATTTTTTTTTTTTTTTTTTTTTTCTAGTCTGATACCATGTGGAAATCGATCGACATATTTGAATAGGATACTGTATATTATTATTTCCAAGTTATGTTTGTTACAATATGAATAAGGCTATATATAATACAAAGATAATCATCTTGAGGAAGGAAAGAATATTAATTACAATAGTCAACTTGTTAATTGAGGCAAGGGAGATATGTTTGCCTTATGTGGGGGAGAGAGCCGTTGAGATGGAGCAAGGAAAGGGAGTGACCTAATACATCTAAACGAGCTTTTGATAAATTTTCATTATTTATTCCTCGTCCTGGATTCGTACGTGATCAAATTTTTATTTGATGGAGTCCGCCTCCTCTAAGGGAAATCCGGGTTCAGCAGGTGGAGGGGGTATTTTCAGGAATAGCAGTGGGGACTTCTTATCAGCATATTATCTCTCGTGCGGACATTGCACGTCAATGAGAGTAGAACTGTTGGCTCTAGCCAGGGGGCTCGAGGAATCACGCAAGCTTAGAATCAGGAAGCTCCTAATAAATATGGACAATATTGTATGCGTGGAACTGGTTAGGGACGAGCAGTTAGTAAGCAATGGACTCCGCCCAATTGTACAATTTTGCAAGGAATTAATCCAGGACGAGTCTTAGTCGGTGAAGTTGGAACATAGAGGCAAATAAAGCTAGTGACTGG
This sequence comes from Heliosperma pusillum, assembly GCA_022085475.1. Classification (NCBI taxonomy): domain Eukaryota; kingdom Viridiplantae; phylum Streptophyta; class Magnoliopsida; order Caryophyllales; family Caryophyllaceae; genus Heliosperma; species Heliosperma pusillum. The sequence continues at coordinate 96,155 of JAIUZE010006869.1, forward strand.
TTGGCGTTCATGGCATCCATGGCCCTCTTGGAGTGACAAATTTAGATGGTCCTCCTTTTGATTTATTACCCATCCTACGGGATGATATTCTTGGAGCTACGACTCCGCGTATTGTATCTCGTTTAGTTTAATTTCGGGGCTTCTCCCCTCTCTAGTACCAAAAAAAACAGATCATGATGATTAACAAACCATGATTACATAACTGGTCCGAGTACCTGGAGGATGCATGAACTGAAGTCGACGACATTAAGTCCTTTATTTGTTGTTACATTTCGTGTTATTGAATGTACAGAAACTCGCTAATGATGCTGGACAAAAACTCAAACAATCTTCTCATTTTTATTAAAATCCCGCAAAAATTACAACAAATTACCTCGACAAAATTTGGAACCTAATGACTAAAAAAAAGAATGGACAATACATTAAGGTGAAAAAATCGAAATTGAAACTGAAAAGAGATTGAAGAGAAGAGGCTTTATCCTTTTCAACGTTGCCTCGTATCCAAATTATTGCTCCGTTCACGCAGCAATAACCGCTGGTATCCAACGTATTACCTTTTAGGCCACCTGGCCTCATGTGTTGTCTTACTGAACATTCTCTGGTACGATATCACGAAACATAAACTATTTATGATACTTCTCGAGCATTGGGGTTGGATGGCAATCTGTGGGGAGGGAAATGACGGGATCCATAATCAAACCAATTCTAATGTAGAGATTTGGAAGAAAATAAATAAACCATAAGTCCTACAGCTGTATCCAAACAAGGACTATGTTCCCAAAATGATTCGAGGTTGGCTAACAAGAGCCGTCTTAATGTCATATGGAGTTTCATTCTTTTGAGAGTTCATACTACTTTAAAAATAGCTGTTCTCCTGGTACTACAAATAAGATTTCAAAGTACTAAAATGTACAAGTTTAGCAAGGTAAGGGAAAATCAGTACTTACATAAGTACATTGAGTAATAAAGACCTGAAGTGGTGAATTGCAGGGCAATTCTCCTTTGGCGTGACAGCAAGAATGAACGCGCACCATCTGCATGTCAAATGAGAATTTCCCTGGTATTCACAGCTTTTGAAGTTTCTGCTTAGCGAAAAAAACAAGTTGGAAAATGCCTATCGACAACTCGGAATATTAGGCAAGTCTTCTGTCTAAACAAACATGTTTGTATGCATCATTTGAAAAGTAGCGATGTAGTCATGAAATCGACCTTGATATTATATTTAAACCTCATAGATTATCAGTTTCTTATGGAATTTCATATGCAGAAAATCGAACTTGTGTAATGCATGTTAGACAGTAGACATTGAGGAATTTTTAGTTGGTCCTAACTCATAATCATTCCACTATAGGATATGATTCCTGTGAGTGTGGTTTATCAGCATCCTTCATTACTTTTTCAGATTATAGGACTTGGATATGTTTTTACTAGACCGTTATTGATGCTATTGTTTACAACTAAATATTTTTGACAATTAGACTCTTATTAATGGCAATTCGATTACCATCAGGAAGCAAATACATCGGAACAGATTTGTTAGCTATTCAGAACTTCGTTGTGTCGGTCTTCAGTGAAAGATACTCCGTACTTGTTTTTCCCATGAAGGATGTTCTTCAATGTAGGCCTAGTCAACAATTGACAACTGTTTGTGCACCTCATGGGTGATTTGTTCATATATACGCAAGTACGCAACCTACTGTTGTAACCCTTGTTTATAAACGTAGCAGCGAAACTGCTCCCGGATCACCCACAGTGAAAATGTACTGAGAATTACAAAAAAAAGAAGCATAAGCCGCGTATACAAATATCTTGATGAATATGATGACTGTCGTGGATGAGTGTCCTTGACACCGACATTTAAGAGTCTTTTAATCATATATATGCTGAAAAATTATTAGGCTAATATTGAAGAGACACACATAATCTGCTGAACAATAGCTGATTTATATGAGTAATTAATTACTCACACAAATCCAACAACATACAAAGCTAAGGAAAAGCGTAAGAGATGATGGGCAATAAAAGAGAAAGGCAAGGTAAAAGTTCGAGTAATCGAAAAAAATCATGTTTTATTTCATATAATGATGGATTTTACAAAAGAATCCAACAAATTCAATTCAATGGTATACTACAGTCAGCAATGAACAGATCTAATCAAATCTAGACTCGTAAATACTTACAACTGTCTTAACTGACAGATTCTAAATTAGGGTATTCTTAATCCTCAATACAATTCTGTTCTAATTAAGACCTACTCAATTAAAATTAACAGCAGCCAATTGTGTGTAACAAGTAAGAATCATCAGCTTGTAAATACTTGGGGAAGAATTCCGGGACTATACTTTCATCCATCCATGATGAATAATCACAAGGCTGACTGCCAAGGCTTGCATCAACCGAATAAAAATCGAAACTTTCTGTTACATCTTGAGATTTGTTCGAGGGTGTAGGACTTAGACTTGCATCATTAAATTCAGCATCAACACTCTTAAGTACTTCAGCGAGATCAAAATTATCGGTTATTTCCTGAGCTATATCAGAGATTTGAGGGCAAAAAGTTTCATCGCTGCATCCAAAATCAATACTTCCGATTTCAGGAGAGAAATCAGACACTTGGGCACCAAGGCTTGCATCAACCGACTCAAAATCGATACTTTCCAATAAATCTTGACAGTTATCAGAGAATTTAGGGCTGACAGTAGCATCATTGCATTCTAAATCAATACTTCCGATTTCAGGAGAGAAATCAGACACTTGGGCCCCGAGACTTGCATCAACCGACTCAAAATTGATACTTTCCAATAAATCTTGACAGTTATCAGAGAATTTAGGGCCGACAGTAGCATCATTGCATACTAAATTAATACCCTTGATTACATCAAAGAGGGATCCAACTTTAGCATCAATCGATCCAAGTTCGAATCTTTCTTCTACTTCTTGACAATTAACAGAGAATTTAGGGCTGAGACTTGCATAATTGCATTCAGAATTTTTGCAATTAATTACATCAGGGAAACCAAAACCTTCATGATTGAAGTTTTCAGTTGATTTTTCACTATATCCAGGGATTTGGGTACCAAGAATTACCTCGTCAAAACCAATGTGAACGCTTTCAGGTTCATTAAACCGACCGATTTCATCGACCCTCGAAATCACCTTCTCCTTTAGCCCTTCAAGAGCCACCTTAAACTTCTCAAGATCCTCCAACTTCATATCATCAATTGGTGTTTCCCACCAATTATTATCATCATCAACAACGTTTAGAGAGTTACTAACCTGTCGATTATCGTTGAGGAAACGATGAACGACAGAATCAACAGAAGGGTACCCGTCAGAAAAGGGTTTCCCACCGACAGAAAAAGTAATAGCTGCAAACTGCGAGTTGGGAAACACAGAACAGAATTGTGAACACTTGTTGAATAAACCATTTCGACGCTTTGTGAAAGTAACTTGGCGCGAATTTTTATCGACGATTCGGGTAATAGGGATCTTCTGTTTTCCCTTACTGGTTCTCTTCTGTTGCAGCTGATCACAAGTAGTTGTCTTCATCTTTTAGGAAATTTTGATGAAGTTGATGAAAGTAGTAATTAGCTGAACATACTATGTGATTATATTAAGAAGAAATAATTGATGAAATTAACGGTAATAATATGTGATTTACAGACAGAATTATGGAAACAATTTTGAAATTCAAAGCGCGTAATTCTTAGGTTTGGAGATGACCGTTGTATATCCCCGCCATCTATCTCTATGACTTTATCCCCATTCCATTTGAGTATTTAGTTATAGCACAAGTTTTCGTTGAAGATGGCGTATATCCGTTTTCATTGAAGACGAGTCAGATTCGTTCTCATAAGAAGGCAAGTGAGATAGACTTCATTAAAGACGGATATGTGACCCGTCTTCTATGAGACTAATTGAGGTAGACTTAGCAAATAGGTCAATTGGATAGGGTATGGGTTAGGTCAGTTTGTTCTCATGTTAGTCCGGGTTTGCAATCATACGGGTTAGATAAGGTAGGATTCGGTCATTACCAGGTGTGTTGTTATCAAATTATATAGATGTAATGGCTAGTACGTGATAATAAACGTTGAGTTGGATTAAGTGGAGTCGGATCGAGTCAGGTAATTTGGAAGTTTTTTTTTATCAAGTTATTTGCAAATAGTGATTCGCCCGTGACAATAAATGTGCAAGTTGGATCAATTTCGACTAGGAACCAAATTCGGGTCATCTGTTCGAGCGTGGATCGGCTATAGGTAACGTCATTTGGGACATGTCAATTTTTTTATATCTCAATATAAACATAAATATGAGCACATTGTCACTTTATTTACTTATACTATTCATCGATTGAATCTATTATGATCTTTTGATCTCCTACTTTAGTTTAATTCTCTCACCTTGTCTATATAATTATTTGGGATTTTCTCACTTCTACGTTCTACCCCTCAACTTTTTCATTTTCTCTCTTGTACCCATCTTTTTTAGGAAAAAAACTTTGGCCGGCAATAATCTTGGCTACGAAATCAGAAGACGGTAATTTTTTCCTCAAATCGAATATCTCGTTAAGACAGTGAATTTGAAAAAAAAATCATTATATTCCGAACTTTAACCCGGGAGTTCTCATCAGTCAAATTTTATTCTGTTAAAAGACTTTGACCGATCATAATTCCTAACTATAAATTCAAATAATAATAAATTTTTTTCAAGTCGAAGATCTCGTAAAGATGTACAGTTTGAAAAAAAAATTGCCGTCTTCTGAAATCGTAGCCAAGAATAATTATTGCCAGTCAAATTCAAAAAACGAGGAGTACAAGTGAGAAAATGAAAAACTTGAGGAGTACAAGCGAGAAAATCCCTAATTGTTTTAATGGTAGAACAGGACATTTCAAATTTGACTTATTTCGTAAATACAATCTCACCCAATTTTTTTCAAGTTTAAGTCTCTTAAATCTTGACCTGTGTTCCGTATATAGGGTCAAATTCAAACCTGACTTGCTCGACGCTCGATTGTGGGTAGAAAATAAGCATGTTTAATCCACATATAAAACACTCAAGTCATAAATATTATTACTCCTACATCTCAATCATTTATTTGCCTTTAATTAAAATAAAGACAAACTAATATTTGGGACGAAGGGAGTATCATTTCTACATTATATTTGAAACATTAATCATAAAAAAATACTCCCATGATTTACTTCTTTTTTTTTTTTTACGAAGTACAAAAAAAAGTTGTTTTGAAAATGCAAAAAAAAAAAAGAGTCAAAATAATTTTTTAATAGTCTTCTGCCCAAGACCCTATCAAGACTTTATCTAGCCCTGGCAAATGGGTCAATTAGGTCGGGTCGGGCCCGTTCGGGTCTCTCATTAATTTCGGGTCAATACGGGTCGGTCGGGTCGGTCGGATCAGGCTGGGTCATTTCGGGCTTGAGGTTTGTTTCGGGTTTGTTGGTCGGGTTTGTTGCGGTCAACCGGGCTGGTTATTTGCATGAGAGAGAAAACGTCATTTCACTTCGTTTCGGTTCAATTGGAGTTATGTTTTGTCCGGTTATTTTCGGGTTGGGTGAGTCAGATCGAGTCATTTTTGGGTCGGGTCAGTTACGGGTTAAGAAAGTTCGGGTCACATTCGGATCGCCCGATCAAATCGGATTTTGAGTAAGTCGGTCAATTTCGGGTCTCGGGCCAGCCTTTTTGGGTCGGGTTGCGTTTGTCAGCTTTACTTCTATCAACAAACTCATATTCAATTGGACCCGTAACTCCTAACTTTGATTATTTGAGTTTCTTTTATTTTAAGTTTAATTAATTTAGCATATCTATAAAAAAAGGTCTTTTCCGATCCAAGAACAAAGGTTTGTATGTTCCTGCTAGACGTGGAAAATGAGTCTGTTAAGGTTGAATTCAAGCAGAGATATTTTTAGGCTAACCACTATCGGGTCATCTTAATGATGTGATCATTTTTAGACCACGTTAATCTGGATGGGGTCATTTAATTTTGGATTGTTTTCGATCATTTTGACTCTCGATTTTACCTTAATTAAACAAGTCCCTTTAGGTCTATCAAGTGACTTCAAGTCAGGTCAATTTGGGTCCATTTGGTCAAGTTCGTGCCACACTTTTCAAGTCATTTCTAGGACATGGTCACACTTTTCGAGTTACTTTTAGTTAATGGGTCAAGCTTAACGGGTCGGATCATATGGATCAAGTCACTTTTTGTCCACTCTTGTTAGAAATGGATCTATTTTCACATCTTAGCTTTTGTCCAGTCTAGATTGGACCGATGCTCACCCCGAAATTCTATCCCGTCATAACATGATTCCTCGAAAATAACATTAATAAAACCTGACTATCGAAAATGTTGTAGCAAGATGTGTATGTAGATTTTGTAACAGAATGCGGCTGGGGCGGCCTGGGGGTGTGATGACCCTGAACCAGCCCGCGTAGACATGAGGAGGTTGGTGGGTATGGGCCAAGGTTTTTGCAGTCCGGGCTACACCATTCACAATTCGAACCCGGCCTGATGGAAAACACAGGTTAGGTGGGCTAGGGTGCTGTGGTTGGGAGAGGCCCAATGGGCGGGCTGTACATGGTGGACTGGGCTGGCCCGCACTGTTGTCCACCTGCCCGGACTAATTAAGATCACATTACACGACAATAATAATGACGTTAAAAGCCACAACCCGAGATAGCTCAATCATCCCGACCAGTAACCATTGATACGAAAATGACTAACATGAATATTAGTCTGACATCGCCTATATTGAATTTTAACGTCTGTTGATGACATGCAGGACTAGTCCGAAAATGACCTCACCTGAATATCAGTTCGACAATAACAGTAGCGTTAATAACCTCAGACCGAGATAGCTCAATCATTCCGACTAGTAACTATTGATACGAAAATGACAAACATGAATATTAGTCTGACACCGCCTTTATTGATGAAGCCTGTTGATGCATATTGACATGCAGGATTGGTCCGAAAATGACCTGACCTGAATGTTAATTCGACAACTCACTTATCATATATACAATCCTTTTAACTAAAATTAGCTGAATGTTTATTTCTATCTCTAATCTCCTTTATTACATAAACCGTCTTAAAGTCATATTGGGTTTTCGTTCTTTTGAGAGTTCATAGTACTTCACAAGTAGTTGCTCTCCTGGCACTTTAGTATTGGTAGCAGCAAAAAAAAGACTCCAAAGAACTGGCTGTATAAAGTTAACAAGTCAAGGGAAAAATCACAACTTACATGAGTATAGTACATTGAGTAATAAAAACCTGAAATGGTGAATTGCAGGGCAATTCTCCTTTGGCCCGACAGAAAGAATGAAAGCGCATTATCTCCATGTCAATTGGGAATTGCCTGGTAGTCATCATTAATAATATGTTATGTAGCTTTTCAAGCTTCTGATTAGCGAAAAACCAAGTTGCAAAGTAACTATCGACACCTCGGAATATTAGGCAAGTATTCTGTCTGAACAAACATGTTTCAAATCTATGCATCATTTGGAAAATAGTGGTGTAATCCTGAAATCGGCCTTGATATCATATTTACACCTCGTGGGTTATCAGTTTCGTGTGGAATTGCATATACATAAAAAAAGAACAGTGTCGTGTAATGTGTTTAAGAGAGTAGGCATTGATGAATTTCTAGTTGGTCTGGTAAGAAAGGACTTTGTCGTGTCGGTCTTCAGTAAGCTACCTGTTTTTCCAACAGAGGATGTTCTTCAATGGAAGCCCACCAATCAATATTGACGACTAGTATGAATAATCGGCGTACTATGAATATCCGGCAGCAGCAAAAGAGAAAGAGCTAGCCAAATATAAGTGGTATTTCTGGTACATGTACATCACTGGGTTTTTTTCAGCTGATAAGTACTGCGCCTGCGTGATGACATTTTGTATCATTCATTGCACTCATTGCACTGAGATTACTTTAATAAAACTGGCTTATTACTATGGTGATGCACATTACGGTTCATGCTGCAAGACTGCCAGTGCTAGCTCTTGTTGCCAGTTTTCGGGTGAGTTTGTTCACTTGGTAATGTTCCACCTTTAAAAGCAATGAGATGGTCATGTCGGGCATCAGTGAAAGCTAATTGTCTTGGATGAATCATAAGTATCTGCGAAACCGACATTTAAGATGTAGAAGCTAAAGAAAAAGCGTAAGAGACGGGAAATAAAAGAGAAAGGCAAGTAAAAATTTGAGTAATAAAAAAGATCATGTTTTATTGCATATATTGATGAACTTTACAAAAGAATCCAGTAAATTCAATTCAATGGTATACTACAGTCAGAATGAACAGATCTAATCAAATCTAGACACATCAATAATAACAACTGTCTTAATTGACAGATTCCAAATTAGGGTATACTTAATCATCAATACTAATTCTATCCTAATTAAGTCCTACTTAATAAAAATTAACAGCAGCCAATTGTGTGCAACAAGTAAGAATCATCGGCTTGTAAATACTTGGGGAAGAACTCCGGGACTATACTTTCATCCATCCATGATGAATAATCAGAAGGTTGACTGCCAAGGCTTTCATCGACCGAATCAAAATTGAAACTTTCTGTTACATCTTGAGATTCATTCGAGGGTGTATGACTTAGACTTGCATCATTGCATTCAGCATCAACACTCTTAAGTACTTCAGCGAGATCAAAATTATCGGTTATTTCCTGAGATATATCAGAGAATAGAGGGCTAAAGGTTTCATCGCTGCGTCCAAAATCAATACTTCCGATTTCAGGAGAGAAATCAATTACTTGGGCACCGAGGCTTGCATCAACCGACTCAAAATCAATACTTTCCGATAAATCTTGACAGTTATCAGAGAATTTAGGGCTGACAGTAGCATCATTGCATCCAAAATCAATACTTTCGATTTCAGGAGAGAAATCAGACATTTGGGCATTGAGACTTGCATCAACCGACTCAAAATCGATACTTTCCAATAAATCTTGACAGTTATCAGAGAATTTAGGGCTGACAGTAGCATCATTGCATCCGAAATTAATACCCTTGATTACATCAAAGAGGGATCCAACTTTAGCATCAATCGATCCAAGTTCAAAACTTTCTTCTACTTCTTGACAATTAACAGAGAATTTAGGGCTGAGACTTGCATCATTGCAATCAGAATTTGTGCAATTAATTACATCAGAGAAATCAAAACCTTCCTGACTGAAGTTTTCTGTTGATTGTTCACAATATTCAGAGATTTTGGCGCCAATGTTAACATCATTATTAACATGGGCACCACTAATTACGTCGTTAAATCCAATATGAACACTTTCAGGTTCATTAAACCGACCGATTTCATCAACCCTCGAACCCACCGCCTGCTTTAGCCCTTCAAGAGCCACCTTAAACTTCTCAAGATCCTCCAACTCCATATCATCAATTGGTGTTTCCCACCAATTATTATCATTAACAACAGCGTTTCCAGAGTTACTATCCTGTCGACGATCGTTTAGGAAACGATGAACGACAGAATCGACAGAAGGGTAGCCGTCGGAAAAGGGTTTCCCAGCGACAGAAAAAGTAATGGCAGCAAATTGAGTGTTGGGAAACAGAGAACGGAGCTGAGAACACTTACTGAACAACCCATTACGACGCTTAGTGAAGGTAACTTGACGGGAATTCTTGTCGACGATGCGGGTAAGGGGGATCTTCTGCTTTCCCTTACTGGTTCTCTTCTGTTGCAGCTGATCACAAGTTGTTGTCTTCATCTTTTAGGAAATTTTGATGAAATTGATGAAATTGGTAATTAATTGAACTTAGTATATGAAGATTGATAGCATGAAATTAACGGTAATAATATGTGATTTACAGACAGAATTATGGAAACAATTTTGAAATTCAAAGCGCGTAATTCTTAGGTTTGGGGATGACCGTTGTATATCCCCATTCCATATGAGTATATAGTTATGGGTAGTTAACTATCACAAGTAGCATATAGTAGGTCTTGTGTAAGACGGTTTTATTTGTTGAATGTACCCTAGGTCAATTGGATAGGGTGTGGATTAGGTCAGTTCGGTCACGTGTTAGTCCGGGTTTGCAATCATATGAGCTAGTTAAGGTAGGATTAGCGGGTCATTACGGGTGCATTGTTATGAAATTATTTAGATGTAATGGCTAGTACGTGATATAAACATCGAATTAAGTGGGGTCGGATCGAATCCGGTAATTTGAAAGTTTTGTTTTATCGAGTTATTTGGAAATAGTTATTCGCACGTGACAATAAACGTGCAAGTTGGATCAAATGAGATTCGGGTCATTTGTTCTAGCCGATCGGCTATAGGTAACGTCATTTGGGACATGTAAGTTTTTTGCTTTGTAACTGAAGAAAAATTTACCCCTACTATGACTGTATGACTTAGGGTGATTAAAATTTTGAGGATTATGTTGTTGATATAAAATTTTAGAATATGTGTTAATTGATATATGATAGATGAAAAAAAAAAAAGTGACGGGGAAGAGGAGAATGGGTCGTGGTAGGTTCATGATAAGACCTGGCAAATATGTCATTCGGGTTGCATTTGGGTCGGGTAATTTTCGGGTCAATAATTATCAGGTCACTTTCGGGTCAGGTCATTTTTGGGTCGGGTCATTATGGGTCGTTTGGGTCATTTCGGGTCAGATTTTGCTTAAAATAAGTTAATTTGGGTCGGGTCAGATCGGGTCTTTTGGGTCAAGTTCGGGTCACACTTTCGAGTCACTTTCGGGTCTCGGGTAGCCTTATTGGGTCGGGTCATTCATATCGGTCAGTTTTACCAGGTCTAGAACTATTTCAGGTTACGTTATGTTCAACTAGACGTCCATGTTAAATAATTAAATTTAACTTTTTCATTTACAAACTAAGTAGTTAAATTAATCATTTAAATTGAAATTAAGTTCATCTTTTTCTGATCTCAAGTTAAACATAAGTATGAGCACATTTGTCACACTAGTTACTTATATTATTCATCGATCAAACGTATTATGATCTCCTACTTTCGTTTAAGTTTCTCACCTTATCTATATAATTGTCATAATGGTAGAACGGGAATTTCAAATTTGACTCATTTCGTAAAAACGATTTGACCCCTTTTTTTTCAAGTTTAAACGTTGTGAAAATCTTGATATGTGATCCAAACCCAAAATAACTGAATAATATGGGGTCAAATTCTAACCCCGCTGGAAGGGTAAAAAATAAGCATGTTAAATCTGAACATAAAACACTCAAGTCATAAATATTACTATTCCTCAGTCTCTATCATTTGTTTGCCTTAGAATTAAAAGAAAAGTAAACTAATAATTGGGACGAAAGTAGTATCATTTATACGTAGGGGTGTTCAAAACCGGTTCGGTTGCTTAATTGACCGGTTAACCGGTCAATCGGTTTTCCAAATTGTTGAACCGTAACCGAACCGATTTAAACCGGTTTTTTTCGGTTCGGTTCACCGGATGAACGGTTCGGTTTGACCGGTTCACCGAAACCGAATTCTCAATTAATTTTTTTTGTTTGTCGTAGTCAAATGCGCTTTCTTGGAGACACACCTTTGACCAAATGACGTCTTACAAATTCAAGAATGACAAGACATATTGCTTTGTCTTCTTCAAGAAAAAAAAGTGTCTGAATTGTTAGAAAAATTGAGTCAAACCAAATTTTGAGACTAGATTTTTTGATTAATCCATTATAGTTTTGAGCCTTTAACATTACAGAGCACTTAAACTATGCATCTTCCGATGAAAGGGACACTAAATCCATTGATTTCAATTGATGATAATATTAAATTCAACAAAACTAAAACAAAACATTCAAAAACCAACCTTAAATTGATTGAATACATTGAAAATATAAACAAATACATCAAAAAGTTGTAGATTGAGGGACTTGCAAATAGATCCGGAAAAATTATACCCAGGAAATTAAATGCTTTGGGGAATAATTTAAATGATTTAGGGATATGTTATAGAGATTGTGATGATGAGATTATATCATGAAAATATTAATGAAATACTAATGTGGTGATAGCGAGATAGAGAAAGAGACACTGAGAGATTGAGGGTTTAGCTAGTGAATTAGGTTTTAGGTTAAAAGTTTTTGGAGAGGTGTGTGTATATAGTTTAAGTTTTGGGCTATTCGGGCTTTTAAAAATTTGGGCTAGGTTTTATTCTTAATTTAGTTAATCGGTTCGGTTTCGGTTAACCGCGGTTTTAAAAATCCGAACCGTAACCGAACCGTTTTAAACCGGTTTTTACCGGTTCGGTTCACCGAATTGATAAACTATTTCGGTTCGGTTTTTTGAACCTAAAAAAATGTACGGTTTCGGTTTTTTCGGTTCGGTTTTTACGGTTCGGTTAATCATGAACACCCCATCTATAAAATAATATAAAAAGGGTACTTGAGCATTTAATTTAACGCCACGTGTCAACGTCCAGAACAATCAAACATATCCTACTTTAGACATATGGAATATATCAAGCGGCAAGTTAATTTAATTAGTCAACAATACAACTTTTGCTCTCATCCATTTTTCTCAATTAATTTCTGACAACCAGAAACTGCTACCATCATCAATGGAGGACTCATCACTTATCATCTCCACCTCTAAAAAAAACGCTTCCAACATTAATCAGCAATTTAAGTGTCTCACACCATTACTCAATCATTATATACCCGCTTTATCATCATGTGAATTCAATCGGCCGGTTCTACTCATATTGCTAACATACTCTCTTCCCTTAAAAACCCAGCTGCCAATCAATATTTTGACGGTATTCGACTTATGTCTTGATATTGTTTTACGGTCGAATCTAACAAACAGGTACGCTTCTATTCATGTGATTTTATTCATCTGATGTTTACGCATGATTATCGATCGGTTGATTTACTCTAAATACTTTATGGTTGTGGCCTTCTTCCTAAACCTTATTTTGGCTTGATTGACTCTACATACTCCGTATATTATGAAAGTGTTTAATTTCCAAATTATGCCTAGAGTTTTGATTTTTAAACTGCTTTCAAATTTTTTGTAAATGTTTGATACTAATTTTACAATAATTATCGTAATTTCTCCTATGTTTGATTATAGTTTCAACATTTTTTTATTATGATCAATTTTGAGACCGAGAATATATTTATCAGAAAGTTGTTTTTATCTAAGTGAAATTCTTACCCGTTAATTAGCGACAAGGTATTCTCCTTCCTTAAGGCGTAGGAAACGCTATGAGTCGAGTGCTCGATTTTGAGGCACAACACTTTTGCTGTATCGAGTAACGTGACTAAGTTATTAAGGCACTTGTATCTTTTTTGTATAAAGCAAGTCATCTACCAAGTAACTTTAACTTGTGTGTGCCTCTTTAAGCTTAGTCGTTTGTGATAAAAAAAACATCTTATATTGAAAGAGATGTTACTGCATTCCTATAGTAACAAAAGGTTAGTCACTTTATGTCGATTCACTTTTTATTTCAAGCTAATTAAGTGATTTCATGGTTTTTGTTGTTAATCTCTCAGGTTGATTGACTTTCAAACTACATACCTTTTAGTATTGTTTTTATTAGGATTATTATATGCACATTCCCTTTTTATTTGGATTATTATATGCACATTTCTTTTGATCATCTTTCCTGATCATTCTATAGAGACTTCCGTAACATCATACTTATTATAAACTGCTCACTTTTCTTTCTATTGGCCCTATGGTCCTAAATTGAATCTCCGTTTTATGAGTTATTCTATGGTAAATATATTATCACTATTCTGATAGCCAACTTAAATTTGTAAACGAAATTTGATTCGAATAAGTGCAGGTTGTCATAATTTGTTTGTCATGGGACTGGTTGTATGAAGAGTTTACCTTTTTGTGGGCATGCAAGTTTCAAGGTGCTGCAATACAACAAATGTTATATTCATCGGTTGATTGTGAAGTGCGATAATGATGATTTTAAAGCAACTGTTTCAGGTTTGTCCATGCAGACTACTACTTTTAGGGTTCTATCCTTGCTTTAAGCTAAGTTGGACAAATTTAAGATGTTTTACTGGTTATAGCTTAGTCATTTGTGATGTAAAATTGTAAATTGTACCAAAACATTGGTACCGGATCTTGAATAATTAATTTAGGTACAAAGCTTATGAAGGAATTTAATCGTTCTTGGAATTCTCGAAGCTACTATGGGTGGGACACTTCTTCAGATTACCAAAAGACTGAAGAAAAAAGTGGCGCCTGGTATTGTAAGTTATTCTCCCTTTTAAATTACCGTCATCTGCTTAAAATACGACACAAATCTAAATACATGATGAACGAATAAGAAGACAACAATCTCCCTAACCTTCATAGAAGTCTTGGGTTTTCGTAAAGCAAAAATTGGTTTACTTTCTTATGAAAGTGACTTTAGATAGATTATGGTTTGACAACTGCCAATACCAAATAAATTACCATATTTTTCCCTATAAATAAAATAAAAACAAGGATACAACTTAATGTAAACATTGCTCATCCCATACACTTCCAAACAACCCAGGAAAAAAAAAGAACTAGAGGCCATGAGGACACCGAATCACGATGTCACACTTAATCAATCACAATAACCCACTTTTCCGCCTCCCACTTCTGATGAAGCCGCATTTGCCCGAGTTCGCAATAAACAACTTCATTAAACGTCTCAAGAAGCAGCACATGATACCTATCTAAAGTATAAATGTGCAAGACTCTTCCCATCCACCATCCAAGTACACCTCCGCTAGGTCACCAATAGCAAAACTGGAACTATTAATATGTGGCGGGCATGGACAAATTTCCTCAATGGCAACAACTTCCCTATGAGGGTTTAACCCGTCAGGTTCAATCCAATTGTCAAACTCAACATAAAATACACCATCTTCGACCTCAAAGATTAAACGTGCAACAAAGTAAGCGAACCAAAACCCTAATCCTGGAAAAGACACCTCAACAAAGTCACCAAGAACATAAGAGTGAACCATCTTATGGGGTATGAACAATGAAAAGTGTGAGTTGTTACCTTAGGGAAAGAATTTAGATAGGTTATAATAGGAGAAGCTACCCACAAGATATTTATACAAATAATAATAAACAGGGTTTGGAGAAAACATTGATCATTAATGCAATAGTTCACAAAAAAAAAACCTCATTTAGAAAAGGAAAAAAAAAACTTTAGGTAATCAGGTAATTTTTAAGTACATTAGCAGACAATCAAATTTGACAAAAAACTAATGATTAAAGTCTGTTAAAACCAAAACAGTAAATACATAAACTTAAATACACTACCAAATAAAAGAGAAAGAAGAGCAAGCTACTTAATACTCTGCTTCAGGCTCTAACTGTTACAAAAAAATGACATAATTAGCATAATAAATGAGAATATAGACTTTTGAAATGACTACATTTAAAATGGACTCACAAAACAAATAACTACAGCATAATTAGCACAATTAATAAAAAATAAAGACCAATAACATTATATGCAAACTGAATGCAAACCAAAACTGAAATGAGAATATAGACTTTTGAAATGACTACATTTTAAACCATTGACTGCCACAAGACTATAAAATAAAATAAAAAGACAGAAACATGAAAGAAATGTAAACAAACACAGAACCACAACCAACATCAAGGTAAGCCTTAAACTCAGCCAACCCCCAAAAGTACAATCGCTTTTGTGACCAAGAAGAGGAAGAAATTTTTTTTAAACTGAACTAACATTTTGCCAAAATTATTGTAGGGCACTCAAATACAAAACATCAACAAATAACAACAATGGCCCCTCAAGTAGCAACAATTGGTACATTAACTCTTTCAAAGTCACGTTACCAACTAACTGCTCGAGCAACAAGAATTTGGGAGATAACGACAAGCGAAAACGAACAACCACTCTCACTAGACAGAGTTTTTTGCTAAAATGGGGTTATGGAAGCAAGTATTTAACGAATTGGGTTCACTTTGAAATTAATTACCCAAAATGGGTCCACGTAGGCTCGGTTACAACGAAGCTGTAACGTGGATGAAGGTCGCTCCCCCGGGAAGCGACCTAAGAGCCGGTCGCTGGGCGGCTGAGCGACCATATATAGTAAACTCAAAAAAAAAAAAAAAAAAAAAACGAACTCAAGCGAAATCGAACCTCAGACCTTCTTACCAATATTGGCATACTTAATTCTACAATTACACCACTAGTACATTTGTATCTCAATGCTATGGAGGAGCAATTAAATATATATATTTTCGTTTCTAGTTTATTGCTGCATTAAATGCAGCTAATATTTTATTTAGCGCATTTAAAATCGTAACAGTCATCATGGCTCATTGGCTTGTTGGCCAGTTAAAGAATAACTTGGGAATTAGACGTGGGATCGAGTCCCCCTAACTGCCTTTTTTCTTTTGGTCGCTCAGCCGGCCGGCGACTCTCACTCAAGTCGCTTTCCCGGAGAGCGGCCATAATCCAAGTAACAGCTTCGCTTAAACCGAGCCTACGTGGACCCATTTTGGGTAATTAGTTTCAAAGTGAACCCAATTCGTTAAATACTTTCTTCCATAACCCCATTTTAGCAAAAAAACTCATGGTTCAACTAGACCAAGAGGTACACCACAAACGCAAACACAAACAAGGTAATCAAATTAAAATTCTTATTAACACTAACATAATGTGTACATCACCATGAAAACAGGGTAACAATATACACGCTACTATACCAAAAAAGGTGGTTAGCTCTCACAAAGAAACACTCAAAGAAGGCAAAATCTACAAACTACAACATTTCGAAGTAGCCAAGAACAACAGGTCATATAAGCCAGTCATAACCACTGCCAACATCATTAGGTGCACCACGTTTACTTCAATAATGGAGGAGGAAGACCAAGGTCAGCCAATCCCCCGACACAAGTTCGAGTTCCACCCATTGAACAACCTCCATGAGCGTTCCAACCATAATGATTACTTAATAGATATATGACAACGAAACAACTAAAGGTATCAATTTAGCAAAACACGTAATTAATTTTTATACATTTTGCAGATGTTATCGGCTTCTTAAAAGTTATTGAGAACAAAAGACAAGTAACAACAAAAAATGGACAGGCCCAACTACGCCACATATACATCCAAGGCGAGAGGTATGAATAACTTCGTCACAATGAAAATAAGGATGTCATTAAAAGAACTAACCAATACTCAAAACACACAGGCAAGAACCAGTCAGAGTCACACTATGGGGCAAGACAACAAACCTAGTAGGTGAAACAGAAGCGCTGAACAATGCAGAAGTGCAGGTCATCGTGTTAACATCAGAGAAAGTTGTCTTTTATGAAGGTAACTACATCAAATAAAATCCCCTCAAGTAACCAAACAAAATGTGCACAAACTACTAATAATGTTTTGCGACAACGCATGACATTGACCAGTTACAGTCAACATACGGGACAAAAGTATACATCAACTTGGAAATTCCAGAAGCACATGCCTTAAGAGAAAGGTGACATTAACCACCCAAACACCCTTTGTCTTGTATATATTTCTGTATAACTTATTTAATAAAAATAAAGTTTCCACGTTTAAAATATAGGGATGAAGGACCAATAAAGGTCAAGTACATCAGCAATGCAGGAATAAACACAGAAGAACCACTGTTCAAAACCATTCAAGAACTACAAGACATGGACCTCCCGAGTGAGGTAGACCTACAATTTATGCATGCCCAATTCTAAAAAAAATTAATTTAATATTTGAAAGATATATGCCTAACCGAGCCTTCTTTTCAGAAAGAACTGTTCATTTGTCAAGGGACAATAACAGAAATACGGACCGACGTTGAATGGAGGTACATGTCTTGCACGACATGTAAAACTCGACTCCAAGATGATAAAACCTGTAACCAGTTCAACAAGTTTATAGAATATCCTATGCAAAGGTAAATCAAATTATCCTTATTAACGCACCAAACACTTGGAATAAACACCGTACCAATTACAGGTACATGCTAATGGCAACCTTATCCGACGGGATGACCTCTGCCAAATTAGTACTCTTTGACAAGGAAGCAGAGAAGGTAGTTGGCAAGCCAATTACAAAACTGCTCGACGTATATGAAAAGGTTGGTGACACTAAACAATTATTTAAATAACAACAAATTATCTGAATATATATAGAGCAAAAACCATGATACTTCAAACTAAATAAGGGAGCCATGATAAATGTCTTACAGGAGGATGGAAAAGGGAGAGTGTATAACATTTTACAGGAATGTATTGGCAAACAATACAAATTTAAAGTAAAGATTGGAATGAGCAAGTATGGGCATGAGCGAGAGCTCAAAGGGCAAAAGACACTGACAAATGAGGAATATGAAGAAACAGGCAAAGCTAATCATGAAAAAGAAAAGGTACTAAAATAGCTTTACACTTCTGCATTGTAAAATAAATAGATGCACAATATAATAAGTGGCTGATAATCTTTATTTACACAACAGACTGTTGAAACAAATGCACATTCTGGGGAGATGCTTTCAATCGCAACACAAGACCCCAAAGAAAAAAGGAAACATGCAGTAAAGTAAGTACATTTCATTCATTAACAAATGATTAAACAAGAGGCATTGTTGACTATATGCATAACACAATTTACAGACCGGAAATACCAAAACAAGAGAATAGTATTGCGAGCTGCACAACAAATGTGAAGCGTCGGAAAGCATCAGAGACAACCACTTAACAAGTAATGATGACAACAAGGGAAGCGCAAAACGATAATATAATTACTACAATATAAGCACATTAGAATTATTTCCCATGAAAATGTATTGCCTTCCTTGCATTTTCACACAAATTTCTTCAAGTTACTCTTAATTTTAATTTTCTTTCTTTTTAAAGTTTTTTATTAGTTTCCGACAAAAACTAAATGTACTCTTATTTATTACACTATGTAATCCTGTTTATTTTAATATTTATTGTAACAAATGGATTACTTCTACAATAAAAGATAAAAAAATGGTGACATTAAAAAAAAAATGGTGCCATTAATCCTCAATAAAAGATACCATCAAAAACGCTCGACAACAACGTCCCGTGAATTTCACGGGTAACAGAACTAGTTTCTATATAAAAAGGCATGCCAAACAACCACATTTCACCATTTCACTTTTGGGGTAGTTTTAAAATGCCACCTCATCCTCATTTTTTAGAAAATAAAAAAGTAAAATTTAATGAATAACATTAAATGCCTACAAAGTTTTTAAATAGCATAATAAATAATAAAGATTGTCCTTTTTATTTTTAGTAAATTAAGCAACAATTATGAGATCAAAATACGCACTAAATTTAAAATATCGGCGTTTATTGTTAGAATAAGTTGAACGAAAAAAAAAAAAAACATCAGTCAAATTTTACATCATTTATAAATGAACTCTTTCTTTTTGTTACCATCCTCAATTCCATCAAATTATATATATCTATCTATACAATATAATTTAAAGGCTAGCTTAAGTAATTTTTTATCGCCAAGTGACAAGATGAA
This sequence comes from Heliosperma pusillum, assembly GCA_022085475.1. Lineage (NCBI taxonomy): Eukaryota > Viridiplantae > Streptophyta > Magnoliopsida > Caryophyllales > Caryophyllaceae > Heliosperma > Heliosperma pusillum. The sequence continues at coordinate 115,675 of JAIUZE010006869.1, forward strand.
CTATTTACATAGTACTTATCTAAAAAAAATTAAAAATTTATTATTACATCTACCCAAACATCTACAAAAATATTAAATGAGGTATATTAAAGGACGGAAGTTAATAGGTGAATTTAATAGTTTTTAATATGCTTAATTCTACTCTCAATAATAATTTTCGGAATATTTATCCACATAAATTATAATTGTTAATATTCCAACGTTTTATCTTCGACACTAAAGTTCTTATGGAATATCAAAAGTAACTCATTTACTCCCTAATCATTAGTGGTAAAATATATTGTATAAATAGTGTCGGAAAGGTAACAATATTTAAATACAAAAGTCCTTTCTAATTTTAATTTCTAATACTCGCATTTATTTGATTTCGCTGCAAATTTTCATCTTTGTAATAAGTATACAAAAAAAAAATTATTGATATCGTGGAAAATGATTTGGACTGGCTAGGGATTGTCTTTACTATTAATTATTTGGCATGTAAATTACTAATGGATGAGCTACACAAATTTAGAACGAAAAGGGGTTATTACTTCTGAGCAAAATGTAAGATAATATTGGTATGAATTACTAATAGTTTTTATAGAACCTTTTTTTCTCATGTGAATTTGAATTTTTTGAATGGTATATAATCTTTTTTAAAAAAAAAGTTTCTAATAATTTTGTTTTTGCTAATTCGCAGTTAACATATGGAAAGCAAAATTATGTTTAATGATCGCGGTATGATTACAAGAAGATCTACACATAAAAATTGAATTTTGACACTAATGATATAGTTAATTAATCGTGCATATCAATATACTCTTTATGTAATAACGACTATGACTATGTTTACCTATAATCCTTTTTGTTTATATAATGATTTGTCAAGATATTTAGTTGTACATTGTGTTTAGTATATGCTTAACGACAAATATTTGTATACCCAATATAAGTAAAACATCCGACAATTGATGTTAGAGAAAAAAAATGTTTTCACTTATAAAACGTGTAAATCAAATACCACTGATGAGCATAAACTAAGTTTGAAGATTGGACTAATTATAATCTTTATAATAAATAGGTTTGGCGATATCCGTAATAGGAGTACATCACTATACTTACTACTCCGTATTATATAATTATTTTCATATATTTTTTCCCTTCAACTTGACAATAAGTTAACGTAAGTTGTTGTCAATATATATTTATTTAATTCTTAAGAAGGAAAATGGCTAGATAAATAAAGTAGCTCATTTTTTCTTTCATTAAGCAACTTACAAAATCGATCTAATTCGTTAGAGTGCACTTCATGGTTATTTATTCAATAGTACCTCTATTTTAAGAGAATTGAATCTTGCAATTATCATTATAATTCGAGCAGATTTGTTTCTCCACTAATATATCTGATTTATATGGAGGAAAACTCACCACGGTCTCATCAGTAAATGATAGGTTTGAATTAAAATTTCCAATATGACATGTGGACTATATAATTACTAAAATGTAGGGACGAAAAAGGTTATAAGTTCTAAAATGTAGAACCACATACTAAATTTTGGATATTATACCTACAAAGCCGTCATAGTGATTAACACCTAGGTAGCATATACACTTTCTTAACAAGTCGTCCCATGTACAACACTGACACTCATCAAACACCCGCCTAAACATGTCAGACACCTAAAAAGCCATGTTTAACTTTCTTCATTAATTTGAGAATGTGTATGTCCAACGTGTCCATGATATTTGGACATAATTTGGGGGAATTTTGTTCTTTCGACGAAAAATGAGATGTCGAAAGAGATTAATTAGAAGACGGGTTTTGGTGGAAAATGAAAATGAGTTATAGTCAAAGTCAAGTTTTTCCTTCACTTATTTAAATTTAATAAAAAATACTTTTACAAAAAAAAATCAAGTTTATTACGATAAAACATACGCCGATATTTTATTAAATTTAAATAACGCATCCCGTGTCCTAAATTTTATGGGATGCCGTATCACGTATCCGTGTCATCCGTTCTCGGTTATGCTTATCCTAAACTGCGTTCTGTAAAAGTTGGTGCTACCTAGATTAACACTCATTTTCCCGTAATTTTTTAAAAAAATCTATACTATTATTTATGAACAAAAATAATTAAAAACGTAATCACACGAGAGAAATCCAATTCTAGCCTGTGCGTTGCACGGGTATAAAAACTATATATATTTGAAACACTAATCATAAAAAAATACTCCCGTGATTTACTTCTTCTTTATAAAAAAAAAAGTTCGGTTTTGAAAATGGAAAAAAAGGAGTCAAAATAAATTTTTAATAGTATTCTGACCCAGACCCTATCTTGTATCAACAAACTCATATTCAACAAGACCCGTAACTCCTAACTTTGATTATTTGAGTTTTTTATTTTATGTTTAATTAATTAACCATATTTGAATAAAAAAAGTTTTTTCCAATCCAGGAACAAAGGTTTGTATGTTCCAGTTGGACGTGGAAAATGGGTATGTTAGGTTAGTTCAAACGGAATCGTTTTTAGGCCAACAACTATCGGGCCATTTTAAGGACGTGATCAATTTTGGACCACGTTAAACTTAATTGGCCATTTTAATTTTGGTTTTTTTCGATCATTTTGAGTCTCAATTTTATCTTAATTAAACAAGTTATTTAGATCTATTAAGTGTCTTCGAGTCAGGTCACGTTAAGTCATATCAATTTGGGTCCAATTGGTCAAGGTCAGGCACTTTTCAAGTCTTTTCTAAGACCTGGCCACACTTTTCGAGGCACTTTTGTGTCATGGGTCAAGCTTATCGGGACGGATCATATGGATCGAGTCACTTTTTGTCGACTCTAGTTCTGTTCCACTCTTCTTCCTGCAATTTCTACTTTCCATTGTTAGATTTTGTCCCGTCTAGATTGGATCGATGCTCGCCTCGAAAATGCTATCCCGTCACAACACTTGATTCCACCCAAACTGACAGTAATAAAACCTGACTATCGAAAATGTTGGAACGAGATTCGTAGATCCTGTAACCTTAACAGGAGTAATTTGTATTGAACTATTATGATATCCCAAGAGTCCCAACAGTTTGCAACACAGAACAATTACCAATCATATCAAATTAGGAGAATTGGACCGACCCGAATAATTCCGACTTCATATTAATTTAGAACAAGAGATATAATGATAACACGAGTTAAATTTAATTAATGCTTCGACTTGACCCTTATTTAACATATACGAGTACTAGCTGTGCTTATTCGAAATCATGTGATTAAAATCGTCTAAAATATGGCCTGCTGATCGAAAATTTGGTGAACTAAAATTGCCTCGACTCAAACAGCTATTCTATGGTAGGTAACATACATGCTATATGCTATATGTTGGGAACCAAGGACACTCTATACACAACAAGTTGCTGACAATTCGAAAGGTACAACTAACCCAACCTAAAGTCGTTTAGACCAACTTGAAGTAGACCCGACTAGAAACCATCTGTTTCGGAATAACTAAAAATGACTAGTTTAAGATCACATTAACACAACAATAACAGTAGCGTTAATAACCTCAGCCCGAGATAGCTCAATCATCCCTACCAGTAACTATTGATAAGAAAATCACTAACATGTATATTGAATTTTGAAGGCTGTTGATGACATGCAGAACAGGTCCGAAAAGGCGAAAATTGACCTGACCCGAATATTAGTTCGGCTACTCACTTGTCATATTTACAGTAACAATCCTTTTAACTAAAATTAGCTGAATGTATCTGTGGTACGATATGACGAAACAAATTATTCAAGATATGTTAATGTGGTTCCCTCGGTACAGAGCACTCAGTCCTAAAATGATTCGATATTGGCTAACATAAACCGTCTTAAAGTCATATTCAGTTTTCGTTCTTTTGAGAGTTCATTCTACTTCAGAAGTAGCCGTTCTCCTGGTACTTTGATTTTGGTACCAGCAAAAACGACTTCAAAGTACCGAGTATATGGAGTAATAAAGACCTGAAGTGGTGAATTGCACGGCAACTCTCCTTTGGCGTGACAGTAAGAATGAACGGGCACCATCAGCATGCCAATTGCGAATTGCCCTGGCATTCACCATCAATCATATTTTATGTTGCTTTTGAAGTTACTGATTAGCGAAAAAACAAGTTGGAAAGTGCCTATCGACACTTCAGAATATTAGGCTAGTCTTCTGTTTAAACAAACATGTTTTTATGCATCATTTGGAAAGTAGCGCTGTAGTCCTGAAATCGGCCTTGATATCATATTTATACCTCGTAGATTATTAGTTTCGTGTGGAATTGCATATACAGAAAAAAGCATATGCTGGTATAAACTTGTGCAATGCATGTTAGACAATAGACATTGAGGAATTTTTGGTTGGTCCTAACTCATAATCATTCCACTACAGGATATGATTCCATTACTATGCAGCGGATAATAAGACTCTTACTAATGGTAATTCGATTACTACCAGGAAGCAAATACATCATAACAGGTCTGTTAGCTATTCAGAACTTTGTCGTGTCGGTCTTCAGTAAAAGCTACCTGTTTTTCCAAATGAGGATGTTCTTCAATGTAAGCCCAATCAACAATTAACGACTGTTTTGTGTACCTCATGGGTGGATATGATTATGTACGCAGCGTACCCTTGTTTACCAACGTAGCAGAGAAACTGTTCCCGGATAACCCATCGTAGAATGTACCAAGAATTACATCAACCAACCCTACTGCACACAAAATCATAAGCTACTTTACTGCTTATGTATATTTTTCCTTTTGTACTATTTGAATATGATGATTGTCTTGGATGAGTGTCTGCGACTCCGACATTTAAGAGTAGTCTTTTTATTGATACGCTTAAGATGTAATCACCAAACAACAGACAAAGCTAAAGAAAAGTGTAAGAGACGGGCAGTAAAAGAGAACGACAAGGTAAAATTTTGAGTAATCGAAAATATCATGTTTTATTGCATATATTGATGAATTTTACAAAAGAATCCAACAAATTCAATTCAATGGTATACTAGTATACTACAGTCTGAATATACAGATCTAATCATATCTAGACTGTCAATAATAACAACTGTCTTAACTGACAGATTCTAAATTAGGAACTACTTACTTAAAATTAACAGCAGCCAATTGTGTGTAACAAGTAAGAATCATCGGCTTGTAAATACTTGGGGAAGAATTCCGGGACTATACTTTCATCCATCCATGATGAATAATCAGAAGGTTGACTGCCAAGGCTTGCATCGACCGAATCAAAATTGAAACTTTCTGTTACAACTTGAGATTCATTCGAGGGTGTATGACTTAGACTTGCATCATTGCATTCAGCATCAACACTCTTAAGTACTTCAGCGAGATCAAAATTATCGGTTATTTCCTGAGATATATCAGAGAATAGAGGGCTAAAGGTTTCATCGCTGCGTCCAAAATCAATACTTCCGATTTCAGGAGAGAAATCAATTACTTGGGCACCGAGGCTTTCATCAACCGACTCAAAATCAATACTTTCCGATAAATCTTGACAGTTATCAGAGAATTTAGGGGTGACAGTAGCATCATTGCATTCAAAATCAATACTTTCGATTTCAGGAGAGAAATCAGACATTTGGGCATTGAGACTTGCATCAACCGACTCAAAATCGATACTTTCCAATAAATCTTGACAGTTATCAGAGAATTTAGGGCTGACAGTAGCATCATTGCATCCGAAATTAATACCCTTGATTAGATCAAAGAGGGATCCAACTTTAGCATCAATCGATCCAAGTTCGAAACTTTCTTCTACTTCTTGACAATTAACAGAGAATTTAGGGCTGAGACTTGCATCATTGCAATCAGAATTTGTGCAATTAATTACATCAGAGAAATCAAAACCTTCCTGACTGAAGTTTTCTGTTGATTGTTCACAATATTCAGAGATTTTGGCGCCAATGTTAACATCATTATTAACATGGGCACCACTAATTACGTCGTTAAATCCAATATGAACACTTTCAGGTTCATTAAACCGACCGATTTCATCAACCCTCGAACCCACCGCCTGCTTTAGCCCTTCAAGAGCCACCTTAAACTTCTCAAGATCCTCCAACTCCATATCATCAATTGGTGTTTCCCACCAATTATTATCATTAACAACAGCGTTTCCAGAGTTACTATCCTGTCGACGATCGTTTAGGAAACGATGAACGACAGAATCGACAGAAGGGTAGCCGTCGGAAAAGGGTTTCCCAGCGACAGAAAAAGTAATGGCAGCAAATTGAGTGTTGGGAAACAGAGAACGGAGCTGAGAACACTTACTGAACAACCCATTACGACGCTTAGTGAAGGTAACTTGACGGGAATTCTTGTCGACGATGCGGGTAAGGGGGATCTTCTGCTTTCCCTTACTGGTTCTCTTCTGTTGCAGCTGATCACAAGTTGTTGTCTTCATCTTTTAGGAAATTTTGATGAAATTGATGAAATTGGTAATTAATTGAACTTAGTATATGAAGATTGATAGCATGAAATTAACGGTAATAATATGTGATTTACAGACAGAATTATGGAAACAATTTTGAAATTCAAAGCGCGTAATTCTTAGGTTTGGGGATGACCGTTGTATATCCCCATTCCATATGAGTATATAGTTATGGGTAGTTAACTATTACAAGTAGCATGCAGTAGGTCTTGTGTAAGACGGTTTTATTTGTTGAATGTACCCTAGGTCAATTGGATAGGGTGTGGATTAGGTCAGTTCGGTCACGTGTTAGTCCGGGTTTGCAATCATATGAGCTAGTTAAGGTAGGATTAGCGGGTCATTACGGGTGCGTTGTTATGAAATTATTTAGATGTAATGGCTAGTACGTGATATAAACGTCGGATTAAGTGGGGTTGCATCGAGTCCGGTAATTTTGGAAGTTTTGTTTTATCGAGTTATTTGGTAATAGTTATTCGCACGCGACAATAAACGTACAAGTTGGATCAAATGAAGATCAAATTCGGGTCATCTGTTCGAGTGTGGATCGGTTATAAGTAACGTCATTTGGGACATGTAAGTTTTTTGCTTTGTAACTCAAGAAAAATTTACCCTCTGACAGTAGGACTTAGTGTGATTAAAATTTTAAAGAGATGGAAAAGAGGAAGATGGGTCGTGGAAGGGTCAAGTTCGGGTCGGTTTCGGATCGGGCCAATTCGGGTCGGGTCGGGTCGGGTCGGGTCAACCGGGTCAGGTAATTTCGGGTCAGTTCATTTTTCGGGTCAAAGAATAAGAGATAAAATGTCATTTTAAGACTTTTCGGTTCAATTAAAGTTATGTTTTGTCGGGGCATTTTTGGGCCGAGTGGTTTCGGATTGGGGTATTTTCGGGTCGGGTCAATTACGGATTAAGAAAGCTCGATCATATTCGGGTCAGGTCGGTCGAGTCAAATCGGGTTTCGGGTTACGTTCGGGTGTTGTTGTTCGGGTCAATTTCGGATCACGGGTCGGGTCATTCGGGTCGGGTTGCTTTTGCCAAGTCTAAATTATGCTGTGTTCAACTCGGCGTTCATGTTAAATAATTAAATTAAATTTTTCATAAACTAATTAGTTTAATTAATTATTTAAATTGAAATTAATTTCATCATTTTATGATCTCAAATTAAACATAAGTATGAGCATATTTGTCACACTATGTACTTATATTAATCATTGATCGAACTTATTATTATCTCCTACTTTAATTTAATTTCCTCACCTTGTCTGTATAACTGTTATAATGGTAGAACGGAATATTTCAAATTTGACTCATTTCGTAAATACAATTTGACCCTTTTTTTCAAGTTTAAGTCTCGTAAATCTTGATATGTGATCCAAACCCAAAATAACAGAATAATATGAGGTCAAATTCTAACCCAACTTGAAGGTAAAAAATAAGCATGTTAAATCTGAACAAAAAACACTCAAGTCATAAATATTATCACTCCTCTGTCTTAATCATTTTTTTGACGTTGATTAAAAGAAAGGCAAACAAAAGATTGGGACGAAGGGATTATTATTTATATACATTATATTTGAAACATTAATCACAAAAAAATACTCCGTAAGATTTACTTCTTTTATTAAAAGAAAAAAAAAATTGATTTGAAAATGGCTAAAAAGGAAATCAAAATCAATTTTTAAATTGGATTCTGACCCTGACCCTGACCCTATCAAGACTTCTATCAACAAACTCATATTCAACCAGACCCGTAACTCCTAACTTTGATTATTTGAGTTTTTTATTTATTTTACGTTTAATTAATTAAACACATTTGAAAGGGCCCTGATTTTCCCAGTACACATTTTACCCATCTTAGGTTACTATTGACAATTTTACTCATCTCATTTCCAATCTCATTTTCCATCTGTGACCTCTTTCTGATATTTTCTCGCTCAACATTGTATTAAACAACAATATACATTACAAACTATAAAGAAAACCAAACAACACTATAGAGTACAACACTATATTGGAAAAAAATAAAAATAAAGGCATAGTAAACAAACATTATACAGTACAACACTAGCTATCGTCGACAGCCCCTACGCCGCCCGCCCCTAAGCCTGCCACCACTACATCGGCCGCCCCTACGTCGGCCGCCATGCCCTTCGCCGGCCATCCAACCCCAACACCGACTGGCCATCAAACCCCAACATATAATAAAGAAATTCAAAACCCTAATTTAAAAGGAATAAAGAATTTAAAATATAATAAATAGTCAATTTTATTAATAATAGATTAAAGTATTAAATACTTGCTCGTCATTTGAATAATCGTTCATACTTTAATAAACTGAGTAAAAAAACGTTCTACGAAAATAAACTCTGATTTGAAAAAAACAAGTATTTTCCAATTCAGGAAACAAAGGTTTGTATGTTCCAGTTGGACGTGAAAAATGATATGTTCCGGTATTCAAATGGAGTCGCTTTTACGCCAACAACTATCATGTCATTTTAAGGATGTGGTCAATTTTTGACCATGTTAAACTTAATTGGCCATATTAATTTGGGTTCTTTTCGATCATTTTGAGTCTCGATTTTATCTTAATTAAACAAGTTATTTAGGTCTATTAATTGCCCAAATTGACAAATTGGTAAAAAAAAGTAGGGGTTGTGGACAGATTGATAAAAAGAAATCTTGGTTGGACAAATTGGTAAAAAAGAAATTTTGTTTGGATGAATTGGTAGAAAGAGTATACTGTTTTCACAAATTGGTAAAACAAATAAGGGATGGTTGGACAACTGCACCAAAAAAGGAATTCATCAAAAATTAACATGTATTATTAATTGAATAAATCAATTTCTTAATCGCATATTCTATTCTACGACCGTCGTAACGTGCGCCAACTCTCTCCGATTCTTTTGAAATGCCACATACTTCATTTTGGTCTTTTCATTAGAATTGCTCATTTCCATATTGTGTATTACGGGAAAATTCACGAGCTACCTCTAAGGTCTGACATTTTACACAAAATATCCAATTTCGTTAACCGTAAAACCTTAAGTGGTCATAACTCGCATTACCAAGTCAAAAAAATGATCACTTTTTTTTTTCAAAATCATTTCTTTTTCCGAGAACTACGATATGATTTGGAAAAGAAATTCCAATTTCGAACTCATCTCATGATCAAGAGATATGGTCACTCAAAGTTAGTTCAGTCAAAATAACTTTAACATACAAAAACTCCTAATAACGGGATCCAAATACGATTAATTTTTTTTTCTTTCCCAAAAGTAGTTCTAAAAAAGATAAGTGATTTGAAAAAAAAAAAAAAAACATATATTTTCTAAGCTCGTAAACATGAGTTGTGGCTCTGTAAAGTTTCCCAATTCAAAAAATTCGATTTTTCATGTAAAGCGTCAAACCTCAGGGATGGCGCGTGAATTTTGCGTTATATTTTTATAACTAAAAGAACATATTTATTGGTGGGACCCACTGACATGAGGGGTGTTGTGCGTTAACTCGACTAACTTTTTTTTTTTCCAATTTCTCGAAAAGATGAATGATTTGAAAAAAAAAACATTATGTTTTTCAAGTTGGTAAACACGAGTGATGCCCACTTAAAATTTTACGGTTCAAACACGAATTGGAGGGAATAGTAAAAAAAATGGTTGTGGCTCGCTACGACCGTCGTAGAGCGAATATGCAATTAAGAAATTTAGTGATTTAATTACATGCTAATTTTGGATGGATTCATTTTTTTTTGGTGTATTTGTTCAACCATTCATTTTTTTTACCTATTTATCCAAACACGATATTTTTTTTACCAATTCGTCCAAACAAGATTTATTTACCAATTTGTCCACAACCACTTACTTTTTTTTACTAATTTGTCAATTTAAGTGACTTCGAGTCATGTCACTTTAAGTCATGTCAATTTGGGTCCAATTGGTCAAGGTCAGGCCATACTTTTCAAGTCTTTTCTGAGATCTAGTCACACTTTCGAGTCATTTTTGTGTCATGGGTCCAGCTTATCAGGTCGGATCATATGGATAAAATCACTTTTTGTCAACTCTAGTTCCACTCGACTCTTCATCCTGCAATTCGGGAAAGTAGTAATCAAGCCCCTTTACTTTGTACAATTGTGATATTCAACTCCTTAAGTTTTAATTGGAGTGATTAGGCCCCATAAATTACACAATAAGTGAAATTAAACCCTTTACCCAAAATATCACGAGAAATCCAATTTATCATATCATAGAAATAAAGCCGGTTATCCTTTTATAAAAATAAAAAATTCAAATGAATTAATTAAGCCTAAAAAAAGGTTCGCATTAATGAGATAAATAAAATCAAAAGTATTTTATGATAATCAAAATATTTATTTATTATGTATAAAATCTACAGAGTATATATATTTCAATTTTTACAAATTTAAATAAAAATAAGAATTACAAAATATTCTTGTAGGTAAAATTAAAATTCGGGATAATAGATTTTCGTGACATTAAATACAAAAAATATAAAAAAGATTTTTGCAAAGTAAAAACACCGTGCAAAACTATTTAATTTTTCATTTCAAAATATTTTACCTATAATATTGTCAATTGTTTTTTTTAAAACAAAAAACATATTGAATTCCGTTTAGTTTTAGTTATTTATGAGATAATGAATATCTCGCGAGATTCATCAAGGGGCTTATTTTCACCTTTTGCATAACTTAAGGGGCATGTTTACTACATTTCAAACTTAAAGGGGTGGATTTTACAATTGACCAAAGTAAAGGGGTTCGATTACCACTTTCGCATCCTTCAATTTCTACTTTCCATTCTTATATTTTGTCCCGTCTAGATTGGACCGATGCTCGCCTCGAAAATCTATCTCGTCACAACTATTGCTTCCATTATTAACTGACTATTGAAAATGTTGGAACAAGATTCGTAGATCCTGTAACCTTAACAGGAGTAATTTGTATTGAACTATTATGATATCCCAAGAGTCCCAACAGTTTGCAACACAGAACAATTACCAATCATATCAAATTAGGAGAATTGGACCGACCCGAATAATTCCGACTTCATATTAATTTAGAACAAGAGATATAATGATAACACCAGTTAAATTTAATTAATGTTTCGACTTGACCCTTATTTAACATATACGAGTACTAGCTGTGCTTATTCGAAATCATGTGATTAAAATCGTCTAAAATATGGCCTGATCGAAAATTTGGTGAACTAAAACTGCCTCGACTCAAACAGCTATTCTATGGTAGGTAACATTACATACATGCTATATGCTATATGTTGGAAACCTAGGAATTCGAATGGTACAACTAACCCAACCTAAAGTCGTTTATATAAGATGGATGTTTTCTGTATATATTGAATGATTAATTACAATGGTAGCTTGCCTATATATACAAGGTGTATGTGCGTAAATTAGGCTAGTGAATTGATTCTTGTGCAGGAATCTTTCCTCTAATTACAATATATGGTGGTGTTATTTGAGCATAGGAATAGGTGCATAATACATTCTGTTTATGACAATATTTGCTAAGATATGAGAGATTGTGAGGATATATTGTTAATACGTCCCCGCAAGATGGACGTCGATGAGATGAGTCCAATCTTGTCTCGTAGTTCATGGAAGCGGTGCTTTGGGAGTGGCTTAGTGAGAGCGTCAGCTAGTTGATCTTGACTTGCGACGTGTTGTATACGAATATGACCAAGCTGTAGTTGTTCACGCACGAAGTGAAATGAGAGTGCCATATGCTTCATTCGTGAGTGGAAAACAGGATTTTGGCATAAAGAGTAGCAGACATGTTGTCACATTATAGTGTTGGTGGCTTGGTGATGACAATATGAAGCTCAGTTAGGAGATTACGTAGCCAGAGTGTCTCAGTTGTGACTGCGGCGACTGCCCAAAATTCAGCTTCGGTGGTGGAGAGGGCAAGGTCACGTTGTTTCTTTGACAACCTTGAGATTGGATTGCGGCCGAGGTAGATGACGTAGCTAGTGGTTGAGAGGTAGTTGTCTTTGTCACCTGCAAAGTCAGCATCGCAAAAGGCATGTAAACACATCGGGGAGTTGCGATGAAGTTGAATCCCATTTGTTTGTGTGCCTTGTAGATAGCGGAGTAACCGCTTTAGGACGGACCAATGGTTTGTAGTAGGATGGTGAAGAAATTGAGCAAGTCTATTGACTGTGAAGGCTATGTCTGGTCGCGTAAGAGAAAGGTATTGTAGACTTCCCACAATAGCACGATAATCTGAGTGGTTGTGAATGGGTTTGGTATCTTCGCGAATGAGGTGATGCTTGGTGGCCATTGGTGTGGTATTCGGTTTGGCGTCGGACATGTTGTATTTGAGAAGGAGATCGTGGACGTATTTTGAATGATTTAGATGAAGTCCAAGATTGTTGGGTGTGACTTCTATTCCCAGAAAATAGGAAAGTGGTCCAAGATCTTTAATGGAGAATCGGTTTGCGAGATGGTTAATAAACGTTTTTAGATGGTGGTGATTTGGTCCTGTGATAATAATGTCATCTACATAAACAAACATGTATATGCAAATGTCTTTTGTTTTGAGAATAAATAAGGATGAGTCGGAAATGGATTGTTTAAAGCCGTATGTGAGAAGGTAGGTTTTGAGCTCGGTGTGCCAAGCTCTGGGAGCTTGTTTTAAGCCATAAATTGCTTTGTTTAGTTTGCATACATAGGTAGGTTTGGATTCGTTAATGAATCCTTGAGGTTGGGCCATATAAACGTCGTCAATGAGCGTGCCTTGAAGGAAGGCATTATTGACGTCAAGCTGACGAAGAGACCATGAGTGAGTGACTGCGAGGGAAAGGACAAGACGAACAGTAGTAGGTTTGACAACTGGGCTGAATGTTTCGGTGTAGTCAATGCCAGGGCGTTGGTGAAAACCTTTAGCAACCAGTCGAGCTTTGTGTTGTTTAAGGGATATATCCATCAGGATTGTATTTTATACGGTAGACCCATTTGCATCCAACGATATTTTGTGATGGTTGAGGAGGAACTAGTGACCATGTGTTGTTCCGAGTGAGAGCAGTAAATTCTTCTTGCATTGTGTGACGCCATTGCGAGAAAATAAGTGCTTGTTTGATTGTTTTTGGTAATGAGGTGGATGTGGCTGAAGCGAGAGCAATGTTCACATATTTTGGGTTAGGTCGACGAATGTTGTGATCAAGACGGGTTATAACATTTCGTTGAGGAGGAGGAGGAGGTCGTTTTCGTGGACCTGGATAGGGGTCCGGGAGTGGGGGAGTGGGTGTAGGTGGTGGATGTCCGGATGGTGGGGGAAGTAGGTCGTGCCGACGGGTGTTGACGAGTGTAGACTTGTGTGATGGGCGGTCGAGCTGTAGTAGTAGTGGTGGTAGTAGTGGTAGAGATGATAGTGTGGGAAGGAATGATGGGTAGGACAAGTGAGCACCGATCAGGGGTGGTGTTTATGGAGGGAGAAATCGATTTAGCAAGAAGGCGATGATACGGAAAGTCGTCTTCAATGAACTTAACGTCGCTATTTCCTTAACACCAAAATTCGAAAAAGAAAAAATAACATAAGCATTATTATCTTTGCATAATTGTGAAATTGAAATTATATTACGAGAAATTTGGGGGACATGTAGAACATTGGATAATTTAATAGAGGAGAAAGGTAGGATTAATGAACTTGTATTAGCGATATTGAGCGCGGAGCCATCCCCTATAAGGAGATCATCAGTACCGAGATATGGTGAGTGAAGAGCAAGTGTGTCGAGGTCGTAGGTGACATGGTGTGAGGCACCACTATCAAGTAGATAGTTCGGGTTTGGTGCTTGAGTACCGTGGGTTGTGACGGTGTTGGCCTGTGGTTGCGGCTGATAGGAACGAGTGGGAGGGGAAGGGAACACAATCGTGGGAAAGAGTTTGCGGAATGGAGGACATTCGGCTATTACAAGGCCTGTGGGCCGACACCACTGACATCGGCCCTTGAAGGGTCTCGGGGTCTGGTTTGTGGAGGGGTTTGATTGTCCAGTGGACTGGTAATTGTTGGTGTTATTACGATAGTTGTCGCGGTATTGGTTGTTGTGACGAAAGTTAAGGTTTGCGGTAGGTTAAAATGGGTCATTTGTTGGTGTTTGTTTAACGAGAAGTTCGTGTTGAAGTAACTTCTCGTGTAGTGCCTCAAATGTAATGGGGTTGTCGCGGGCACGCACGGTATCGATAACTTGTTTGAATTGGTTATAGTCGAGCCCTTTAAGGACTTTTGAAATAACGTCTTCGGGGTCTAATACTTTGCCCATTAGAGCCAATTGGTCGATGCATGCTTTGATGGCATGCATATATTCAGTGATTGTTTGGTCAGCGGTTTTAACAATTGAATCGAGTCGATCTTTTATTGGTAGAATATGAGATCGAGAGGGGTTTGCATATGTGTGAGCGAGAATGTCCCACGCCTCTTTCGAGGTGGTTGCGCGGACTATTAACGCTTGTATGGTTGATGAGAGGGTGCCCATTAAGGCACCAAGAATTAAACCATCTTGTTTTAGCCACGTATAGTGCGCGGGGTTGGGTTTTTCGGTGTTGTCAGAGGTGATGGTAGGTGGTGGTGGTGGGTGTGTTCCATCAAGAAAGCCGAGAAGGCTGAAGCCGAAAAGGATGTTGGTTAATTGGAAACGCCATGAGGTGTAGTTCACGGAGGTGAGTTTGACGCAGTGACTTAGGTTGAGGGAAGTCAGGGGAGTGGCGGCATCATGTGGGTTGGAGACGGCATTTTCAGTGATGGTCATGGTGACGGGATTTTGGACAGTTGGTGTAGGGATGAATTTGAAGATAGCGGAGCGTGGACTGAGGTAGGGGTGCTAACGAGCCGAGCCGAGCCCGAGCTTGGCCTTGCTCGGCTTGTGCTCGAAAACTAAAACTCGAGCTCGAGCCGATCTCGAGCTTACCCGAGCTGGAAAAAAATGTGCTCGTTAAAAAGCTTGCGAGCTTTAACGCGAGCTCGAGCCAAACTCGAGCTCAAATCGAGCCTATATATTTGTTGATTTTCTGATTTTTTTTCTTCTTCCGATACTTTCAATAACAATGCGCAAAGTTTATATGTAAAAATATTTGGCAAAAAATTGAGACATTTGATATATGTAATACAGAGGTATAACCGTGATAAAATATATTTATAAAATAAGAGCAATATCTTATATAATTACACAAGTTCGAGCTGCTCGCGAGCTTTTCGAGCCGAGCCAGTGTTTGCTCGGCTTGACTCGTTAAGCTCTCGAGCCGAGTTCGAGCCCGAGCCGAGCCCGCACAAGCCGAGCTTTGACCGAGCTTTGACCGAGCCGATCTCGAACTGCTCGCGAGCTGTCTCGTCTCATTATCACCCCTAGACTGAGGGTTGTTGATTGAGGTTTGAGGGATCGTTTGATGCTCTGATACCATATAAGATGGATGTTTTCTGTATATATTGAATGATTAATTACAATGGTAGCTTTCCTTATATATACAAGGTGTATGTGCGTAAATTAGGCTAGTGAATTGATTCTTGTGCAGGAATCTTTCCTCTAATTACAATATATGGTGGTGTTATTTGAGCATAGGAATATGTGCATAATACTTTATGTTTATGACAATATTTGCTAAGATATGAGAGATTGTGAGGATATATTGTTAATAGTTTAGACCAACTTGAAGTAGACCCGACTAGAAACCACCTGTTTCGGAATAACTAAAAATGACTAGTTTAAGATCACATTTACACAACAATATCAGTAGCGTTAATAACCTCAGACCGAGATAGCTCAATCATTCCGACCAGTAACTATTGATACGAAAATGACAAACATGAGTATTAGTCTGACACCGCCTTTATTGATGAAGCCTGTTGATGACATGCAGGATTGGTTCGAAAATGACCTGACCTGAATGTTAATTCGACAACTCACTTGTTATATATACAATCCTTTTAACTAAAAGTAGCTGAATGTTTATTTCTATCTCTAATCTCCTTTATTACATAAACCGTCTTAAAGTCATATGGGGTTTCCGTTCTTTTGAGAGTTCATAGTACTTCACAAGTAGTTGTTCTCCTGGCACTTTAGTATTAGTAGCAGCAAAAAAAACTTCAACATTCAATCATTTGGAGGGAAAAATTCTATCAATGTAACAAGTCAAGGGAAAAATCACAACTTACATGAGTACATCGAGTAGTCATAAAAACCTGAAGTGGTGAATTGCAGGGCAATTCTCCTTTGGCGTGACAGCGAAAATGAATTCACCGTCAATCATATGGTATGTAGCTTTTCAAGTTTCTGCTTAGCGAAAAAACAAGTTGGAAAGTAATTATCGACACCTCGGAACATTAGGCAAGTCTTCTGTCTAAACAAACATGTTTCTATGCATCATTTGGAAAATAGTGCTGTAGTCCTGAAATCGGCCTAGATATTATATTTATACATCGTCGATTATTAGTTTCGTGTGGAATTGCATATACAGAAGCTTGGATTTATGGCGGAGATAGAGTCACACACTCACACAATAGTGACAGATCCAAGAATTCAGTTTTGGAGGTAAAATAGTAGTACTGTTTGGTAGGGCAGAGCTTTCTTACAGTCGGTTTACAGGCCGAAAATTCAGATTTACAGCCGACTTTCACTAGGATGAATATCCGGCGTACTATGAATATCTGGCAGCAGCAAAAGAGAAAGAGTTAGCCAAATATAAGTGGTATTTCTGGTACATCAATTATTTCAGTTTATCACTGGGTTTTTTTTTCAGCTGATAAGTGCTGCGCCTGCGTGATGACATTTTGTATGATTCATTGCACTGAGATTACTTTAATAAAACTGGTTTATTACTATGGTGATGCACATTACGGTTCATGCTGCAAGACAGCCAGTGCTAGTTCTTATCGCCAGTTTTCGGTTGAGTTTGTTCACTTGGTAATGTTCCACCTTTAAAAGCAATGAGATGCTCATGTCGGGCATCAGTGAAAGCTACTTGTCTTGGATGAATCATAAGTATCTGCGAAACCGAAATTTAAGATGTAGAAGCTAAAGAAAAGCGTAAGAGACGGGCAGTAAATTAGAAAGGCAAGGTGAAAATTTGAGTAATCGAAAAGATCATGTTTTATTGCTTATATTCATGAACTTTACAAAAGAATCCAGTAAATTCTTAAATTCAATGGTATACTACAGTCAGAATGAACAGATTTAATCAAATCTAGACACATCAATAATAACAACTGTCTTAATTGACAGATTCTAAATTAGGGTATACTTAATCATCAATACTAATTCTATCCTAATTAAGACCTACTTGATAAAAATTAACAGCAGCCAATTGTGTGCAACAAGTAAGAATCATCGGCTTGTAAATACTTGGGGAAGAATTCCGGGACTATACTTTCATCCATCCATGATGAATAATCAGAAGGTTGACTGCCAAGGCTTGCATCCACCGCATCAAAATTGAAACTTTCTGTTACGTCTTGAGATTTATTCGAGGGTGTATGACTTAGACTTGCATCATTGCATCCAACATCAACACTCTTAAGTACTTCAGCGAGATCAAAATTATCAGTTATTTCCTGAGATATATCAGAGAATAGAGGGCTAAAGGTTTCATCGCTGCATCCAAAATCAATACTTCCGATTTCAGGAGAGAAATCAATTACTTGGGCACCGAGGATTGCATCAACCGACTCAAAATCATTTATTTCCGATAAATCTTGACAGTTATCAGAGAATTTAGGGGTGACAGTAGCATCATTGCATTCAAAATCAATACTTTCGATTTCAGGAGAGAAATCAGACATTTGGGCATTGAGACTTGCATCAACCGACTCAAAATCGATACTTTCCAATAAATCTTGACAGTTATCAGAGAATTTAGGGCTGACAGTAGCATCATTGCATCCGAAATTAATACCCTTGATTACATCAAAGAGGGATCCAACTTTAGCATCAATCGATCCAAGTTCGAAACTTTCTTCTACTTCTTGACAATTAACAGAGAATTTAGGCCTGAGACTTGCATCATTGCAATCAGAATTTGTGCAATTAATTACATCAGAGAAATCAAAACCTTCCTGACTGAAGTTTTCTGTTGATTGTTCACAATATTCAGAGATTTTGGCGCCAATGTTAACATCATTATTAACATGGGCACCACTAATTACGTCGTTAAATCCAATATGAACACTTTCAGGTTCATTAAACCGACCGATTTCATCAACCCTCGAACCCACCGCCTGCTTTAGCCCTTCAAGAGCCACCTTAAACTTCTCAAGATCCTCCAACTCCATATCATCAATTGGTGTTTCCCACCAATTATTATCATTAACAACAGCGTTTCCAGAGTTACTATCCTGTCGACGATCGTTTAGGAAACGATGAACGACAGAATCGACAGAAGGGTAGCCGTCGGAAAAGGGTTTCCCAGCGACAGAAAAAGTAATGGCAGCAAATTGAGTGTTGGGAAACAGAGAACGGAGCTGAGAACACTTACTGAACAACCCATTACGACGCTTAGTGAAGGTAACTTGACGGGAATTCTTGTCGACGATGCGGGTAAGGGGGATCTTCTGCTTTCCCTTACTGGTTCTCTTCTGTTGCAGCTGATCACAAGTTGTTGTCTTCATCTTTTAGGAAATTTTGATGAAATTGATGAAATTGGTAATTAATTGAACTTAGTATATGAAGATTGATAGCATGAAATTAACGGTAATAATATGTGATTTACAGACAGAATTATGGAAACAATTTTGAAATTCAAAGCGCGTAATTCTTAGGTTTGGGGATGACCGTTGTATATCCCCATTCCATATGAGTATATAGTTATGGGTAGTTAACTATTACAAGTAGCATGCAGATAAATCTTGTTTGGAGGTTATTATAGTTATGGGTAGTTAACTATTACAAGTACCAATTTTTTTTACCAATTCGTCCAAACAAGATTCGGAGGTGATCAGCATGTTCTTCTTTAGATTTAGAAAAGATCAAAATATCATCAATAAATACCACCACACATTTATCGAGGTACTCCCTGAAGGTACGATTCATTTGATCCATGAATATTGCTGGAGCGTTAGTCAAACCTAATGGCATCACATTAAATTCGAAATGACCATACCTCGAG
>JAIUZE010006870.1:0-77162 GCA_022085475.1 Heliosperma pusillum
TTTATCATAACATGGTCACATTTAGTCCGTCACAAGCACACAAGAAAGACGAACTGATAAATAAGCACATAGGTGAAGGGGCAAGGTCATGTGGGAGGCACATGGAACACTATTGTAGGAATAGTTGTAGGTTTTGTCACTTTTTAATAGTTAAAGATGTAACCATTATATTACTGGTAACATTTTATGGATGATTATTTTTTATCATAACATGGTCACATTTAGTCCGTCACAAGCACACAAGAAAGACGAACTGATAAATAAGCACATAGGTGAAGGGGCAAGGTCATGTGGGAGGCACATGAAACACTATTGTAGGAATAGTTGTAGGTTTTGTCACTTTTTAATAGTTAAAGAAAAGAAAAGTCATTATCACATTCTTAAATGCTTTACTGTCTCCCAAAAGCTAACCCAACAACTAATACAAAACAAGGGGCATTTTCGTCAATTAAGTTAAGGTGACATTACAACGTAAGAAATGGTCTTTTGTCAAAAAAAATTGAGTGGTAATAACTTTGCCAACGGTTATGTGCATTAAACGACCGTTGTTGGCAAAATCATAGAGTTGGGACACCTTCACTACTCACAAGCAAAGCCAAAAAGAAATTTCCATGAACATTGCACATGATTCCACTTAACATTTTAGTACTAGGTTGTTACAAATGTACTAAGAATAGTTGTTGAGCTTGTGATCATGTGAGATGAATAATTATTAGTATAACATATGGTTAAGCGTGATGAACTAATATAACTACTCACGTACTTTTTAACGACAACTACATGCGTTTTTGTCACAGATTTTCTTGCTTAAGATGACGGATATATTCGTATTAAATAGTAAAACGAGTCAAATAGAAGAAACGAGACAAAAAAACAAATACCTTGAGAATGACAAACTAACTAATACTTAACCTGTTTTATACTTAAGTATGACAGATATAGCGGGCTTAAGGAGCACCAACAACTAACTAATACTTCATGTATGTTATAGGTTAAGAAGTTGTAAAATTTGCGAACTTGATTTATTATGCAAGCGAAATTATTAAATACTTATTGGGATTAAAAGTTTTTGGGTGTGTTGTTTTTAAGGTTTTCAAATGATACAAATGCGTATGTAATTATATGATGGATAACGCTTTTTTTTTTTGTTTGAATTGGTTACATTTAAGCTGGATTATGACTTGAGAGCAATTAATTGATCAAATGTTTTATCCAGTCGTCAAAGGATTTATATATTCAGAAACTTTTGCTTGTTACCGTCGTAAATGAGAATTTTTCTTATACTAGAAACTCTGATCTCACTTGTGACCGTTACACGACCTTTCACAATCTCTCTCCCAATTATTTTTGCACTTTTATAGCTTCTGAAAAATCACAAACTTGTGACCGAAAAAAACAAACTAGTAATAATTTGGATGCTTCTTGAATCAAGTTATTATTGGTTTGTTAACTAAGTTATGCCACTAAGATCTTAAAAAGATTAGTGAACTGATTACATGATGTATGACGGATTGACGGATTGAACACTACCATTCTTCTTGAAGGGTATGTCCTTTTGATGAGCACTGACCTGATAAACTAATCTAATTACATATATAAAAACTAGACATAATCACACAACAAGTGACATCACCAATTCTCATTTAAAGCCATTTTAATCTAAGATGGCTCTCATAACAATAATATAAAGTGAAAATGAAGGAAGGTTATGAGACGTCTTAATTTAAAATGATTCTAAGCAAAATCTACAACAAGTGACATATACTCCCAATTGAGCCAAGCTAGTCGATAGATATAGTAAAGACTAAAGAGGGCAAGAGGCGTGATCAATTCCGAATACACATTCTCATCATTTGTGCAAGACATATTCATCAAGCTGCAGACCGCATACCGTCAAATACCACGAGTAAGACAAAAAGAAACTTTCGAAATACTATCAAACTATTTGTCCTATCTAGTTAAGTATGATAGTATTTGACCCGTTTTATTTTTAAGACGAATTTACCCGTCTTAAGAGAGAACTAATGTCTATCTCCGTCTTCAATGAAGTTTTTAATGAAAAAGTGTCGGATTCTCGCTTACAATGAGTCAAATGAAATGGCAAGTGAGAATCCATTTAGTGTCCACCTGTCCACCCACTTGGCTTGTTGTGAGAGAAAATACGACCCATTTTCATTGAAAACGAATACGCCTCATCTTCCATAAGACCAACTTCTAGAGAGTCTTGGTCTTGGTCGTAATTTACTATGGAGTATAGACTCATCAGAGTACTAACAGAGAAAGAACATGCATTGAGGTTCTACTAGACTCTAGAGTGGTATAGTCGTAGCTTCCAAATTCCCTTTTCATTATGATATTACTCCTATGACACTATGACCTAAATACCTAATGTTCTATGCACCAGTTTTGTTTGTTTCTTTTCACGGATTTTTTTGCGACTATATTTAAATTCCACTTCTAGAATTGCGTTAAAATGCCAAGGATTATTAATTTTCTGAGATTTAATTTTTCTTACCTATAATTTTTCTTATCTACTCCCTACTACTGTATTATTTAGCCCTAGAAGAAAAGATGCTTGTGTCCATCGTTCAATTATCTTTTTTTTTTTTTTCTTTCGCTCCAATCTTTTTTGTTGCGTTGACGTGACTAGAACCTAGGTCATTAAGGCCCTGTTCTTTTGGGCTGAATTGGAGCTGAACTGAACTGAACTGAACTTATAGGAGCTGAACTGAACTTATAGGAACTGAACTTATAGGAGCTGAACTGAACTTATTGGAGCTGAACTGAACTGAACTGAACTTATAGGAGCTGAACTGAACTTATAGGAGCTGAACTGAACTGAACTTATAGGAGCTGAACTGAACTGAACTTATAAGAGTTGAACTGAACTTATAGGAGCTGAACTGAACTAAACTAAACTTATAGGATCTGAACTTTTCTGAACTTAATTTTACTTAATTGAATAGAATTTATAGAATCTAAAATTTACTAAACTGAACTTTATTACATAAGGTAAAATAATAACATAATTCCAATTTATATACATTGGTTTGTTCAAATAGATTACTACGTTGACATTATCTTTATCTGTATCTTTATCTTTTGGAAAGGACTGTCATACAAAAAAGTATACTCTAAAACAATAGGTAAGATAATAACATAATTCCGATTTATGTACATTGGTTTGTTCAAATAGATTACTACGTTTACATTACGATAAAAAAAAAATCACATATTACATCGTTTTCTAACCATCTATTTCCATATCATCATCTTCCTCATCACTGTCTTCTTTATCTTCACTATCACTCGTAACAACGAATTTATTCCCTCGCCAAATGTTTTTTACTATCTTGTTTCGTACCTTTAACATGGTTTTTTTTTTCCGCTTATCATCAAACATGCCCAAATCTACTGTTCCTTGAATATTCACGTCATGTTGTATAATAGGTATTCCAAGAGTATGCATCCTTATAAAATTATGGAGTGTGAATGTATAAAACAATAATAGACATTTGATACTTTTGTGACATTCGGGACATATTTTTTAACACCCACCTTTTTTTCAACTGACCAAATGTCATTCCACTAATTAATGTCAAATGTTTTTATATCGGTTTTCATAAATAATATATTCCGTATAACTTTTCTGAACTTAATTTGTAAGAATTGAATTTTTCTGAACTGAACTTATAAGAGCTGAACTGAACTGAACTGAACTTATAGAAGCTGAACTGAACTGAACTTATAGGAGCTGAACTGAACTTATAGGAGCTGAACTGAACTGAACTGAACTTATAGGAGCTGAACTGAACTTATAGGAGCTGAACTGAACTTAAAGGGGCTGAGTTTAAGTCCAAAAGAACAGGGCCTAAGTCATTTGAACACCAGCTCTAAAAAATTTATCATCTAAACTAATTTACTTATCTACGATAATTAATTAATTATGGTGTACAAATAGTTGCAACAATGTGGTTCTAAGCATGGAAAACAAATTAATAAAATACTTTGATAGTTTGATTTTTTTTTTTGCATATAGAGACCGGCTAACAACAAAGCATATTATTAGTTACACGAACCAACTTCATTACCTTACGTTTTGAGATTTGTACAAGAATAATATTTTACATTGTACGGAGTACTTACGTAAAAATAGATGAGATTTAATTAACACCTAAAAAGGTGAAAAAGACTAAATACAAACAAAATAAATGTAATAACATAAAAAAATAAAAACAAATGATTAAAATTTGGGTGGAAATCGCAGCGGTCTCAATCCGAACCTTTTTAAGAGCAACCGTGCGGTGATTATTTACAGTCGGACTATGATTTCGGGACATCGATCATGTCACGTTACTACGTTGGCAAAACACTCAAAATTAACGTAACATGCGTGGTTTGTAAATTACTCCGTACCATCTACCCGAGTTACCAATGCACACCCGATAAAAAGGTAGCGATTACAACCCGGAAAAAAAAAATTAAAATAAAATACGTTCGAAAGACAAAACATCAACCAACGGTTCATACGTAAGACCACCACACCACCCTGTCTCTTCCCACACAAGCGAGTTACTCCACCTCTCAACCCAGCCCAACCCGCCCGAGTCACCCGACTCATTCTCCAAACTCGGCAACTCGACAATCTGACTCAGTTCCTCAACCGTCCCGCAAACATCCTCCGCCGTCATCGCCGCCGCCAACGCCGCCGCTGCCTGCACGTCCCGCGGCGAACTCGACGCGGGACGAGGCAGCGACTCAGCGAGTTCCGGAAAATTGAGAATCGCCGAGTCACCCTTTATCACACGCGCCGCCGCGTCATGCGCACGCGCCGCCATTTCCGGCGTCGCAAATGTACCTAACCAAATACGGGATTTTTTCCTGGGTTCGCGGATTTCGGATACCCATTTCCCCCAAGCCCGCTTTCGAACACCTCTGTAAACCGGGTGCTTGCTGTTTTCCCGCTTTCGCTTCGTACTGAGTTGAACCGAGTTGGACTGAGTTGTGGACGAGTCGGCCGAGTTTGAGGGAGACCGAGTTGACCCAGTTCGAGTTTTGGGGGATGATGTGGAGGTGGAGGGGTTTTGTGAGGTTTCGTTATCTGGGTCGTTGAGTTCTGACATTCTTAAGTCGGGTGTTGAGTTGTTGCACACCAAGTGTTCGATGAAATGTCTGAATGAGAGGAATATAATAGGGAGGGAATTATGGAAGTTGGAGTTTAAAATAGAAGGTGTTTGGCTAAAGAAAGTGATAATAAAAATAAAATGATAAAATGTTTAAAAATGGCAAGTAATGAAGAGAGATGGTGAGTTATGACTTATGAGGTGGTGAGGTAAGTAGGAGGACATTTATAATAGGAGGAGTTAATAGTGACTTATCACCTAATTGTCCGATTCAACCCTCATACAAATACTTGTCTCTGGAGGTGGTAATTGAGTCACTCGGGTGGTTATAGGTTGAGTCAACGCAGATCGGTAATATGGGGTCTGGGTTATGTTGGGTTAGGGATGGGTTCGACTCAGTTACAGTTTGTGTCGGGTCATTTTTGGGTCGGTCATCAGCGGGTGGTAAGTCGGGCTGGGTAATTACTCATTAGTAGTCATTAGCGTGCTAGTACCGACTCAGGTTAGAACTTAGAAGTATATACTTTATCTTATGTATTTAGTTTTTGATGGGTACTTTTATTTTTCAATAATATGTAGGTGTATTAATTGTAATTTTTAGTGAAAATAATTTCGATAAATGTCATTTTTGTTCTATTCACACAATTATTAGCTGGTTCATTATCGGGTTATCAATTGAGTTGAGTCAATCAGGTCAAGGGTCGGGTCAGTTCAGGTCGGGTTCGGGATAGAAAAAACAAGGCCGCTATCGGTTATCGGGTTAGCCTCGGCCGGTTTCGGTTCACCCAATTTTCAGGTTCTATCAGGTTGAATTTCGGGCGAGTCGGGTCTGGTAAGCTTTTACTAGCTCTATACTTGTGTAAGCCGGTTTAATTTAAACTTTTTTTTGTAAAACCCGTTTTTTATTTACATACCTAGTGTTATATTAGATGCTTTTAAGTACTTAATATGTTAATTAAATAGACGATTTGTATATCAGATATAGTTAAAACCGTTTTACAAGAGACACTAGTTTTAAACCCGTGCAACATTGCACGGGTCGTAATAACAAACGGGAAAATTATCACCTCCTTTAAGCTGTTAAATAAAATATAAATATATTAAATTATACTGAATGAAGGTATTTGACATGTTAGAGGCAAAATAATGATAAAAATATAATTGAACATGATAAAGGCAAAACGATAATGCAGTTAATTGAACATGTTAAATACCAATAATTATAATTTAATTTATATTTGAAGTTATATTAATGTATATAAATTGATTATTTTTATAAAATATGATGGGCTAATTTGGGTTGATTATTATAACGCGAGATCTGTGTTGGTATTTTTATGCACTTATCCATGCAGGTATACATATTATCGTGAAGATCCTTAAAGATTTTTTTAGCCTTATATTAATCTCAAAAATCTGCCTATTTTTTAATTTTATTAAATTCTGTTTTTTTTTTTAAAGTAACTTGTATACTTTTATATCAACTATATATATTATATTAATTTTTTTTTTAAACCTGCTACTATTCTTAAAAACACGCCTTCTTTTATAATAACGATAATAATAATACTCGAGCCTCAAAATGTTGTAAGTGTATATTTATATTTTAACTATAAGTTTTATATGTTTTTTTTAGTTTTTTTTAACCTAAAACATTTCTCGGAAACCATCCTTATAATTACTACTTGCGTCTCTACAATCTTTAATTGTATATTTTTATATTCATTTTAAAAATAATAATATTATTACTTGAGTCTCGAAGAGCTATACTTGTATATTTCAACTGTATGTTTTTTATGTAATATAGTATGTGGGTGACATTATTTTTGTTATTATTGACTGATTCATGTTGTATTTGTAATTTTTTAGTTTTTAATATCTCTGTGACAATTAATTAGTTAATATAATATGGATTTGTATAAACATGTATGATTTTATGTAATTTCTATAGTTGATTGTATGTGTGTGTACAGTATTGTTTACAATGTCTCATGTAATCTCACTCCATAAATCTCTCGTAAAATACATAAATAGCTATCAATAAATCTCTTGTAAAAAATAATGCATGTGCTCCCTCTGTTTGCGCCATGATTTTTTTTAATTAGTTTTATTCGTAGATGGAAATCAAATTGTATAAATAAAAAGGGATTTGTATGGAATATAAGAGAAGAAGAGAGAGAGTAATTAATTAGTATGATGAGAGTGGGGATGAGAGAGAGTAATTAATTAGTGGAAAGAAAGGTGGGGCCATTTCTTTTTTTGTTCTTCTAAATATATCAACCAATAGGATTACACTAAATGTTTTAGGATTAGTATATAGTAGATTCTTGCCGATTCCGTCCTTAGGTAGTTTACATCACAATTGAAAGAAACTTTGCAACACGTTGGGCCTTAGGGCGCTGTTACTTGTAACGCTATATGCTGTCACTATTCACTTATTATTGGTTTTGATTAAACAATAACTAGTTTTAACTCGTGCAAAATTGCACGAGGATATTTTAATGAAAAAAGTAAAATATTATTATTATAACATATATGATAATGATGATATATTTGGGAGGAATTTATGAAATTAGTCAAATATATTTTACAAAAAATAATTCTTGTGTAATGCGTTTCTACGCTAAATTAGTGTAAAACGACCTTACAATTTTACTTATTGAATACTAAATATAGATGAAAAAATTGTATAAAAAGTAATAAAATATGTACCTTTACTTTAAAATTGGATACTAATTAAAAATGGTTACAATAAATGCTAAAAATGGTTTCAATTGATAAGAAAACATGTGCCAAACAAAAAAAAATATTGTGTGTCATAATCAATTATATAAATGGTACGAAAATTGTATCAAGCAGTTTGAGAAAATGGTTTCGCAATAACTTAGATACCCTTTCTTCAAAGATTATTTGACCACCAACCTTTTTTCAAGTAGCTCAACAATCCAAAACCTTTATTTCCCTAAGACTAATCCATAAGCTCCTACCAAGCCGTACTCCATATAATTTCACGACCACTCAACAAATTCATGTATTAATGACGATAATTCAAACAAATACAAAAATATATTTTTTTATTAAAAACAAAAAGTAATTTGCTCTTATACATAGATCAGCCGCATCTTGGCCAAGCTTCAGAAATGAAATATTCACGTCCAAGTCTGATATTTGACGGGTTCTCATGCGTGGTCTAAATTCATTTAGTGTTTTCTATAGTAAATTTTAATATAGATGTTTGAATTATTCTCGTTGATAGATTAATTTTTTGAAAAATCATTATCATTATTCGTTGTAATTTATATTTGTTAACTTCATGTTTTTTTTTTACTAATTTGTGATCTCTTCAATTTATTTTTTCGTTAAATCTATTGTGATTCTCATTTAAAATAGTAAAAAAAATTGAGAAAGAAAGTATTCTCGTCGTCTCAATTATTAGTGTATATTACAATATCTATGAAAGTTTTTAAAAAACCGACTGAGGCGGAGTTAAGAAAATTTAAAAGTCAAGGGTAAAGTTGAGAAAGTAGAAAAAATGTCAACGACGCTGGATTTTTTGTTGACGTTTTATAAAAACTCCCCAAATATTTTCAACCGATTTTTCTAGTTCGGGTTTATTTGGCCATGTCTTTAATTACCCCAAATGAGTTATATTAAGCAAATGAAATTTATGAAAAGGGCAAAATAAATAATGGATCCAAACTAAATAGTGAAAAAATACATATACAATGAAAAAAAAAAAGTAAATTTCATAGTCTAAATTCTAAATGAAAGTAATGGAGGCAAAAAGTGGGGCCCACCACTACCTCTTTTTATTCTTATGTATGTATTGAAAAAGTTTTTTTTGTTATGATGACGTGGGTTAATGTGGGGGGTTTAAATGTTTGGGTTTTAATATATAGGGGATTCACTCTATAACCTTACTCGTACCCAAATCATTTTCCATGAAAATTTAGTTCGATGAAGAAAAATCTGGTTATTCAAGTCGAGTACGGTGGTCCTCAACAAGTCTGCTAACAAACATATATGAGTTGTTTTCACATAATAAAACCATTCACTACATTACATATTACATGTAATCTTTCGTTTTTTAGTTTCGTTATGTGAAACATTTTGTTCCGTCTGTCATCTTCTATTCTAGAAAATATTCGATCCTCGCTAATCACATTATTCGCCAAATTGAATAAACTACGGAGTAATTTTCTTATAATGGATTCGATTTGTTGATTTTTGTCTAATTTAACTTACATAACCGATCACTAAACTCACTAGATTTTACGATTTCTAGTGAATTTTATGCTTTTTTTTATCGATATATGATGATATGCATTCCTCAGTTCCTATTCCTCTTTACAATCTTATCATTTGCCACTTCAACAAGCCCTGACAAGCAATATATTAGGAAAATACTTTTCACAATTAAACTCAAAGACTTCATCAATGGAGAGATGGAGAACTCTAGGCAAATTCTTCTTTAAGACGGATCAAATCCATCTGAAATAAAGACGGGCTGAATGTCACCATTTAAGTATAAAATATACCATCACTTTTCTTTTTTTATTAAAAAGTGAAAAATTTAGTTATAACACGTTATCATTAAATGCATACACACTATTAAAAAATGGTAATTTTTTCTAGTTTAATTAAAACGGTCTTAAGAGAGACCTACTCAAAACTCTATGTCATTAAAAATATCTTTTAGGGAAAAGTTGCCATGACTTGAGATATTTAATCTATTGTAAAATTTTATATACACCCCTTATAATTAAAAGTTATACTTTACAAAATACAAAATGAGTATTTAATTGTTTAGCAAAAGTTTTATATTTTAGTAATTACGCTTTATACACATACACACATACACGTGACAAAACCACCCCGACCTAAAAGAACTAGCTCGAGTGTTGAGATCTAAGACTGATCCGAATTGTAGAACACGAAATTTGCTCGAAACTCAAATTGCCCTGACCCGAACTTTATTCCATCTTTATTGACCCGTAAATAAGCCGATCAAAATGACTCAATCCAAAACCACCCCGAAATTTAGAAAGTCATAAATAAACCAAACTAACGTAAGATGTAAAATACTGACCAATTTGAAAAAAACTAGGTAATTCTCAAAAACACGCCTTTTATTCAACTTAAAACTTAACTAAACAAAAACTCTTAATTAGTGACCAAATTGTCTAAACTCGAATAATCAGAAGCAAACTGATACAATTATAAATGTCATTATTGGTCAAGGATAGTAGGATACAAGCTAGCTAGTTATTACAAAGTACTTCGTATTATCTATTAGGATTTATTTAATTATTAAAATGACCCGATTAAATTAAACCTAAACTAATCCGACTCAAATCCGAGCCGACTTACCCAATTAACATGCCTAGAATCCTAGATACACTCCAGGAAGGATCAGGAAAAGTATGCAGATTTTCAAAGCATCTCCAATAATCAAACGTAAATAGGTAATGAATTCACCATCTTATCTCTGTCATACAAAAGTCATTTACTATGTCTACATCAATTCATTTTGTTCGTTACTTTTTCACCAATTTGACATCTAGTAAATAAAGTCTTACATTTACAGCCTTTTTCTAAGCCTAACTTGGAATATATTCTTTCTATTTCTATTATTTACCGACATACTCCCTCCCATCCAGATCAAAGGTTACACTTACCTTATTTGGACCATCCAAACCAAACTACCAATTCCTTTTTGGGTAACAAATAAGACCAAATACTCCTCATCTACCCTATATATTTACACAAAATGTCGTTACCTCACCTACCCAACTAACATTAAATATTCAAGTGGTCCTACTTCCATTCCAATACTACCCTTCCTTTATCAACTTTTTCTTAAAACTTGTGATCCCTCCATGTAACCAGGGGCCGAGGGAAGTAGAAGGCTGTATGGGCTATAGCCCTACCTAATTTTGTGTCAAATAATTTTTACTTTCAATTATATGCATTGTAGTTACTTGGTAAAGTTGGTTGTTGCTTATTCTGTAAGGTAGCAATATTAATTGCAGGTTGTGGGTTCAAGCCTCTTAAGTATCATTTTTTGAGGCTTAATTTTTTTTCCTTGAAAAATGTAGACAATTTGCCTTAAATGCTCTCAAGTAAGTCCGCATTTAATACTTGTGACAATTTCACTTTTGACAACATAAATATGTAGCTAAAAACTTAATGACATTTAGTGGAAAATTCTTTTTTTGAAAGACTGTAAGTGGAAAATTCTTTTTTTTAAAAGACTGTAAGTGAAAAATTCTTGAAATACCCTACATATAACTTAATCCAATGGTAAAATTTACTTTTTGGAGATTAAACTCAAAATTTTTAGACCAAAACTATTGAAAAATGTACAAAAATTTGAAAAAAAAGACAACTTGTTAGGAAAAGTCTTGTAAAATTATATTTAAAGGGAAAAATTCATTTATAAATACAAAAATACGGTCAAAGTGTTGCGTCGAACAACCATTCAAAAATAAATTACCAATTGATCACACTGGAGGGAGTATCATTTTTACTCCGAAATTACAAATATTGGCTACATAACAATTTGAACTAAATTTTTTTAATCACATTATAATTTTTAAAATATAGCCCTATGTGTATTTCAATTCTGGCTCCGCCCCTGCATGTAACCTTTGGTTTGGATGGGAGGGAGTATATGTTTTCGATGAAAACGGATCGAGTTGCCTCTCATAATAGCTTTGTGAAAAACAATCCGACTCCGAATATGTCCGTTTTCAACGAAAAACTTACGATTATTTGTATACCACTATGGGATACTTAGAGCATATACTTGTGTACTACTCCGTATATAGTAGTACTATAAAATATACACTAAAATACAAGGATCCTAAAAGGACACGTGTTACAAGTTATTTATTTAACACGTCGTTTTCAATTTCCTTGATATTAATTTTATGTTTTTTTTACTTTTGTCCTTTTTCGTGAGCTCATGCATGAGCGTCAAGTCCATGATGATAATAAAATGGATTAATGGAAAATGTCACTTTTTTTTTTTTTTTAATTTTCTAATATTACCGTTGAAGACTTTGGACTAAATCTAAAACGTGTGCTCAAGTTAATTAAGTTTGGTAGAAGTCAATTGAATTTGTCATTCTTACTTGAAGACTTGAAGTTTTACTGCCAAAATTCAACCAAAAATTGGTGGAATTTCCTCGTTATGTTAACTTGTTAAATTGTGTTTTTTTAACTAAATTAATTTGAAGTAAGATTTGGCGGAGAAAAACTAATCGAGACTTGACTTTATCGGTGGTCGGTCACTCGATCAGGTACACGTACGTACATGTAAAAGAAATTCTAGTGACCATGTCGGTATGCATGGTATTTCTACAGAGTAAATTCCGTAAGACATTGTCTCACGTTAAAATAATACTTCCTCCATTCAACTCCACTCTACCAAAAAAAATTTTCACATTTGTCGAGACGGGTTTTACACGGTAAATATCATTAGTTATGTGTTTGCAAAAATTATAAAAGTTAGATATTAATAATGTACTCGTAAAGACGAATCAAACCAGATCACACATGAATATATTTTTTACTTATATATTGGGAGAAAATTGCAATAATATGATCGCTTGTGAATAATGTACAAAAAAGAAAGTGGTAGAGTGAAGTTGAATGGAGGAAGTATGAAATTTATGTGAGTCATAATAACAAAAAAACGGCATGTAATTGTCTTATAAGAGGTCTTACAATAAATTTATCATCTCGTATAAAAATTAGTGATTTCTAAATCTAACGAGTGTTGTAATTTTTTGGTTTCAAAGACGCATGAACAATTGGACTATACATTATAAAGGGAGAGCCCGAGAGGGGCCGGGATGCAAATCGCATTCTATTCTCAGTTTCTCACAGTTGCCTATGTTTTAACAACTAGACTCGCGACCCGTGATTAATGTGGGACCTATCGAGACCGGACCCATGATACTATGAGAGTGATAAGAAAACCAAGCCGCTATTCGACGTCGACAAATGACTAAATAACGTCGACAAATGTAATGAACTTCCTAATTTGCCCCTCACTATATTATCTTCAACATAAACCACAACATTTCAAAAAAAAAATTCTAAAATAACTAAAAAATATTTAGGAGGATTATAATAGCATCGTCATCTTTTTAATAACCGTTTCAATTCCGTCACCAAATCAACGAATCAAATACGAAAGTAATCTAAACTAATTTTTTTATTAATTTTGTAGATTTAGGAGGAATAAAATATAATCGTCTTTGTTTGAACGGATTTGTGTACAACGAACTATTGTAGAACGATCCACGAGGCCAAAATCATATTAAGAACGATCTACCTCCGCAATGTTTATTTTGCAAAAAAAAAAAAAAAAAAAAAAAAAAACTGGACGTGAATAGTACACGTCCACACCTAGGTCTGGGAGTGTACTATTCACGTCCACACCTAGGTCTGGGCGTGTACTATTTACGTCCAGACCTAGGTCCAGACGTGTACTATTCACGTCCAGTTTTTTTTTTTTTTTTTTTTTTTTTTACATTTCTGTCTTTAAGTGGTGTAAAAAAAAAGTAAGTGTCATTTTTCGACATCATTACTAGCTTTATCGTGGCTACATACATCACTGGTCGAAATGATGAAAACCGTCTTGATCGGAAATTGCAAAGAATTTACAATTGATTTACGATTTGTTTGATTACGTTGTCATGTTCCAAAAGCGTCTAATTTTGTTTTTTTTAAATAAAAAAGCGACTTTTTAAAAAAAATTAAAAATTATTTTTTATTTAGAAAGAAATTAAGGCGAGTGTAAAGTGGAAGGTTATGAGGGGCAAAGTTGGAAGTTCAATGCTAATTGTCGACGTTATTTAGTAATGTGTCGACGTTCTTTAGCACGACCCTAAGAAAAAGACACGACACTTTAAAAATGTGCTGGCAAATGTCAAGGTGCATGGTTGATGCTTCAACCTTGTGACCCTCAACTAAAACCCTTAAATTCAAGTCATTTTCTAAGGACTACTAGAGTTGGCTTTACTTCAATAGAGCTCGCTTGTTTCTCGCCCATCCACTAAAGTTTACTTACCCCCTAGTTTGTGGAGGCAGCCCGGTCCCGACCTAGTCTAAACCGGTTAACTTCTAGCCAAATATAGACCGATCTAGAGCTGGTACTTCAATCATAATTTTCGTTGCCTCGGACACACGGTCACCTTGGTATTTAGCTGTTGGGTCCAATTTGAAATGTTACAACTTACAAGGGGGCGGAAATTCAGATATCAATCGAAATCGGTCGCATATATGCGTCTTAAACGTAAAAACAGGTCAAACAGTTAGATGAAACAAAAAGTAAAATGCCTTGAATATAACAAAATACTTATCACATCTAACAATATGAGTTAGTATTTGAACCCTTTCAAACTAAAGATGGAGATAACCGCTTTAAGAGAGACCAACTATTGTTTCTGTATTAAAAAAAAGGAGTTGAACAAACCACAACCGAGGACCTTAGTTATGTCGGGAGGGGACCTGGCCCTGCCGGTTTCAACTTTCAAGTAAAATTATCAACAGTCCCCTTGATTCAATGATTGAACGTTAAATATTCACACACGAAATTGATAATTTAAACCTATCGCCCCTCTTGTCGTTAACTCGAAGATCCGCCCCTGAAAAACCACACTCCTGAATCATGTGTTTTCTGATGGTCCTCCAATAGCCTTTCTAGTATAGAGCCTGACAATTCATCTTCATATCTTCACGTGTAGATTATTGTACCTCCAAATTCCATTTATGGCACCATTTGCACGAGCTCTTTGTAAAGGTATACTGTTCTTGTTATACCAACAAAAAACCATAATAACCAGGAAAATAATTTAAAATGACTGTTTAAGCTATTTATTTGTTAATTCCGAGTCATCACATTCTGTTCCGAGCTTAATAGAAGGTAAAAAATCAACCAAAAAACAATTTACAAGGCGATACGTGACAAAATTAGCAATTAAATGAGGTTTGTTCACTCTTTGTCGTCCATATCCAGTTTGGTCAGAATGAAATGAACTGTGATCGTAGAAACCGTTATCAGTGAGGAATCATACTTGAGGGTGACCTAGATTTTATACATACGAGGCCGTCTCACTCTCAGTTGGGGTCCTAATTATTCATGAACGAATAATGAATGCCAACAAAAATGAATTAGTACTCCATGTAGAGTGGTCTCACGATGAGACGGTCTTGTAGGTATATATGCCTAAGTGGTTGCAGAGACTGCCTCAAGAGGAAGATCCTCGACTTCATCAACTCCCATTTCATTTCGGAAGAGGAGTTTAAGATGAGGAAGAACCTGAGGAAGAACAGGCAAGTCGGCAAGGTTAATGCTCATCATGTCAAATCCTATACAAGTGTTGTGCATGTGTGCATCTCCAAACACAGGAATCTTGGGGTATCTTTGGCTGAAATGTGTGAGGATAATGCGATACACACCAGCCGCTTCTCCCACTTCTATAGCCTCCTTTGTCGTGCTATGGTTTCTAGCCACTGCTTCATCTACCATGCCATCCTCAAAGGTTGCCTGCATAACCAAACTAATTACTTCCATCCATCCCAAAAATCAAAGAATAACAGATGAGAAAACTAGAATCATATGGAGTCGGGTCCGACGGCAGAGAGGAAACCAGTTCTTTCATCGAACTGGAATTCGAATAACTAGATCGGAATAAAATGAAATTGACATGGAATTCGAATTTACCCGACAAAACCTGTTGTTGGACCAAATTTGACCCAATCTTAAATGACCTGGCTAAAAAACGACCCCATCGAGATTGACCAGTATTAGCCTAAATGTTTGAAATTAATAGTTAAGTATTTTTCCTACATTTATCTACCGCCTAAAATGATTCACTCACTGTCCAAACCACTTCCTAAAAATGATTCACCACACTGGAATGGCTGTCTACTCAAGCGAACACTGAGCCCAACGTAATCTAAACAATACCCTAATTTCTCAATAATAACACTTCCGCAAAAGATTAAAACTCATAATGACCCAACCTCTGCATTACCCAACATGAACGACCCGTTTAGGCGTTTACCAAACATAACTAGCAAATATGACAGTTTTTGAATATGATATCACACATCTGATGTACTACGATCGTGGATATGCCATGAGAAGTAAAACTATACTAACCAAAATGGACAAGATATGTAACAACACTTGTTACAGCTTACCTCATGGATCAGAACAGTGGCTCCTCGGGATTCTTCTATGAGCTGTGGACAGGGTCTTGTGTCCCCAGAGTACACAATCTTCCACCCTGGTATCATCTCACCAGTATTATCGGATCTCTGGGCTGCCTCTAGAGAAACTCCGAATGCTTGTGGACAGTGCACCACAGGAAAACTAATCAGGATCTCTAAACCCGCTTCCTGCAAAATGTTTTTCAAGCTGCTCATCTTCTGAAGGATGATATCATTACCAACTGGGCTACCCGGCCTTTGCCAGTAGCTTTGCATTGGGCTTCCTTTAGTGAACAGCGTGGCATCAACTTGACTATCGGAATTTGACGATGAAGGTTCATCAGACATCGAGTTAGATTTCTCAAAAGAATCCCAAGAAGAACGCGTCGTGAACTTGCAGTCTAGAAATTGCATATCTAGCTCCTCAAGTCTCTGGTATGCATTTAAAAACCTCATTAGCTGCCCTGGCCCAACTACTAACAAAGGTTCATGAGGAACATCCTTCAGTAAATCACGTCGTAGAGCAAGAATTCTAGCTAGACCTGTATGATGGTCAGCATGAATATGAGAAATCCATATACACCTTAAATTTCTCACAGCATCATCAGCACCTTCTACACCAAATCTGTTCAAGAGAGAAAGAGCGCATTAATTAGCCAATTGACACAATTATGTAACTAGGACTTCGGTATGGCATCTGATACAGGTAAATATCCAATTGTTCAGCTTGGCATGACCGCATGACTCAAACTCTGACACAAGAACTCTGCCCTAAATTTGAAATACCTACAATTTTGAAAGTGAAACGAAGAAATTATCTAAACATCATACTCAATACCTCGTACATGGTGTACTTGTCTACTTTTGACATGTAGACAGTTATAGGAGAAGGGTCAATGGTAAAAGTCGGGTAAGGGTTTCGTACCCATATTCTTCAGTATCGTGTTGGACACTAATATAGCCAAAAAAGTAAAGAGACGAAGTAACATGGAGTATATCATATAGTAAAAGGAGCTCGAATAACCTTACCGTCGTTTTAGTTGACCTAGAGTGCCTTCACCACAATCAAAAAGCAAACTCCCCTTTGAGAAAAGATTGATGAATGTAGAGCTCACATTTCTATACTTGGAGGGCTGAGATGAGCCAGTACCTAGCAGGACTATCTCCATATCTTCTCTAGTTATGTTTTCTAAACAGCTTGGAAGCCCTAGCTCATCCAACCATGGCTCCTCAACCATGTCCTGTGATGACACATCATTTTGAGCTTCTCCGGGATGATCCCATAACTGTTTAACTTGCTCCACAGCATCTACGATTTCTGGAATTTCCGCACGTAACTCCTCCACAATTTCCGCAGGTCCAGTTGCAAGGGGAATAGAAGATCTATCCAAACCGAGGTTCGCATGTGGACGCAAATTGAACTGTACAGCATTATATTATATAGCATATAAATGCTCTCTTAGAAAACAAAGATAGAACCTCATAGGCATAAAACCAGAATAAATAAGTGCAACACAAGGGTAGGACAATAATCCGAGTTAAGTTCATCATATCATACAAGGTGAAGTTTATGTACGAGAGATGACAGAAAAAATAGCATTATAATGATTCATCTATGAACATGTTGCCTATTACGAATGTAAATATCATTTTCATACCTTTAAGAGATTCTCAGCAGAAATGATAGCTTGAGGTTCCTGAAAGAAAGATAATTCAATGAGTACAGTACTATTTTAAACTCTTCAGCACTCCCACCCATCGTGTTGACTTCGAAGATAGAAATGTCCAAGTGTCAAAATTTGCATAATGTGATACAAACCTCGTTTGAAGACCTGGAGTGTAATGAATTCTTCTCAATATGTGGCGGCCAAAACCCTGAAGCAGGAAAAAATTGAGGGCACAAGTAATTTAGCCTCGCTGCAACCCTCGCACTTGATTTTAGAACAGGAATTTCAACATTTTTCCTACAGAAGGAAAGGAAAATTTAATTTTTTAGATGATTTCTAAACAGTTGCTCACTTGTTCAGCACGCAGTTTTCAGTTTAAATAGGTCAGGTCAAAGTCTCTATCTGTCAGCTTTTGAATTTGATGGAATAACGCAGAATAGCACACTAAGCTCTTTATGCTTCTTGTATCGTGAACTAGTGGAGTGTCGATGCATTTTATGACACAATCTTCATTGTGGTCGTCCAAAAAAAACTGTGTGCATGATTTTCAACACATTGATATGGCTGTGTATCCCGCACCTACCCTTACCCCACCACAGAAGGAAGCCATCGAGGTACTGGGGTAATGCTGTGGTTACTTGCTCACAGCACATGGTAACAGAAAGCAAAAATCGGGGAAGGGCCATAAACAAATTGCAACTCACTTTTCATGGCCAGCCATAATGTGCTGCACATGCCCAAATCTCATCATCCATGTTTGATAATCAGGGCTATTTGAAACAGATGACGGACTTAAATGTATTACACAATTCACTGCCTTAGCAGATTCTGACATACTGCCAGATAAATATGTGTAATACACATTGAGTGAATCCGCAGATAACAAACTTTGTAAATGCAGCATTGTAGGACAGTCAACAAGAAGAACAATAGGCCCTGGAATAGGAGGGTCCATCACATCCCTAGGATGTACCTGCGAGAAAATGAATTCTTAAGAGACAATACACAGAAGAAGAATAAAAACAAAAAAAAAACAGGAATTTTATTAATTATACCATAATATCACGATCATCCGATTTCACTGATATATTATTCTGCAAATCCCTATACTTCGGACCAGCTCTCAGTCCAAGAGCCTTAGCCTTTTCAGGATGGAACCTCCCTTGAATTTTAGGTAACTCACACACATAGATGACAGATATATCACCGGGCTTTAGAGGTGCCCCAAGCTCACCATTGCCAATGTGAGATGCTGGTCCATTATTCTCATTCGGGTGCAAGAGAATGGCTGATATTTTGACTACTTCATCATCAATAAGGTCAAAGGGTCCTGAAAACTTTTTAGAATCAAGTGCAGATAAACTGTCAAGGTGTAGTGTGGGACCGAAACTTTTTGTATGAACCATGGCAGCACTTGGAATGAATGCCCTCATTGCATTGACCAAGTAGTTAAGGTCTGAAGGCCCCCACATGTTTACCTATATGTCATAATAAAGATATCCTATATTTAGAGTTCAAAAGAGGCAACTAAACAACAACGCCGAGATGCACGGAAAATACTTACACATATTCCTTCATCCCCTATCCCAGCCATTGTCAACAACAAACCTGTATGCAATATAAAATGAAACCTTCTTTTAAGCCTCTGTACAGTCCTTCGTGTAAATGTCTGAATAGCGTTTGGCTAAATTGATGCATAATTAATAGTAGCTAATGTCAATACCTGGGAGACCT
The DNA here is from genome assembly GCA_022085475.1 of Heliosperma pusillum. NCBI lineage: Eukaryota > Viridiplantae > Streptophyta > Magnoliopsida > Caryophyllales > Caryophyllaceae > Heliosperma > Heliosperma pusillum. The sequence continues at coordinate 19,754 of JAIUZE010006870.1, forward strand.
CCTGCAGTTTCTGAGCAGACTCGAGAAAGAAATATGTGATCTATCTGAAAAGAATATACAGAATTAAACACCATAAAATTCTGCATGAAACAGATATCTATGGATCTCATTTTTCCTGAACAACCACCTCCCACCAGCACTACCCATTCAAAAACCATCCTGAAATGGATAGTGTCCGTGATAGAATAATCGATACTAGGTATATAGTAACAATTTATTTGCAACAAACTACTCATCCTGTTTAAGACTAACCATACACTTCGGCATTTCAGAACTTCAAAGAATAAAGTGGAAGTGACAGATGTGTGTACCTTAGATAGCTTAATCTTATGCTCTGTGCAATAGCGTTGCAAACCCTGTAACAATGCAAATATTAAGAAATATAATTACTTTTACAATTTCAGGATGACGCAAATAGCAACATCCCAACTTATTGCATTTCTAACCCATCGTAACAAGAATGTTTTATATTAAAACAGAACTATTGAAAGTAAGCATCTGGTCGCCAATGTCAGACAGCTTTGTATAGTTGTGTACATCAAACAGATCTTGCCTTTTACGAAGTATTATGCACAAGACATACCTCTCCGGCATTAAAAATGAATCTTTGCTTGTCGAAGAAAAGCAAAACAGATGAGCATGTATCTTGAGTATCCATTCCAGTACCCAGAATCTGTAAAGTTACAAACTTTATGAATTCACATTGCACATTCATAATCAACATCTAATGCTCGAAGAGTCGAAGACATAACAATTCAAGTGCTTCATTCAACACTTTGACTCAAACTCAAACCTATCCTTAATCACCAACCAAACCAATCACTTACCAAATGCAATCTCACAAGCACAAACCAAAAAGTTTAAAACTTGTATTTAACCTTTGCGGAACTAAGGGGGCTAGCAAGGGCTCTCACCCCAAATAAAAGAATTTAAAACTTTGGTTAGAGTTTTCGATCTTTTTTCTAATTTGCCTTATTACATTAACAGTTCCCTTAAAAATTCCTACCCCCTAACTACAAATCCTGATCCTACTAGTGGTTTTTAAGTTTTACATCCAGAGCTAAAACATACTCCTTCCGTCCCGGTCAATTGTTTACCTTTGCTTTTGGTACAAAGATTAAGGAGAAAGGAGGGAACCATTTGTAGTTAGTGGTATTGGATGACAAGTGAACAATAGTTCCATTGGCGGATCAAATAGCCCATCAGAAGTATGCCTAATATAGAAAGGTAAACAAATGAATGAGATAACCAAAAATGGAAATGGTAAACAAATGACCGGGACGGAGGGAGTATATCAACAACAACATTACACTAATGCATCAATGGCTCCCGTAAATTATGGGGTAAGGGGGTTGGATGTACGCAGTCTTACCTTTTGTTAGCAGCACAAAGAGACTATTTCCGAATAACACAAAACATATATCAATTGAACAACCACAATCATTTAACCAAAGCGGTTAAAAAAACCTGCTTTACACAAATTCTTGTATAAGGCGGCCTTACCCAACACGAAACATTCAAAACAAAACAACACCCAGATGAAAAAAAAAAGCAGAAATCAGAAACTATATATATACCTGAACATAAGAAATAGTATTAACAGGATTAAGCTTTCTAGTTTTCAACTGAAGATTCTTAGGTTTATCAGACTTATCTTTACCCTCAGCCCTTCTTTTATTAAACCCACTTTGCTCCATTATTTCAGACCCTTTTTCTGTGTTAACTGTATCAGCTAAAGAACTCTTACCCCTGTTGTTTTTAGTACTATTAATGAAGGGTTTTGCAGCAGCAGCTGCAGTTGCAGAATGCAAGTTTTTTCTGTTGGGTTTTGACAGGGAAGAGAAAACAGTTGAAAGATAGAAATGTTTGATTGGTTTGAAGAAGAAAGGTGTGAATTTTGGTGGAGAATTGTTTATTAGGAAGCGTAGACTTGTTATTTGGGACATTGTTTTAGTCAGCAGATTATATTTGTGTGAGGGTTTAAGGGATGATGTTGAATCTTTTCATGGCCAAAGTGTTAAACCTCAATTGTCGACTTGTCGTTGATTGATGCTCGTTGTTGTGAGACGTCTCGCTTTACATACGAGTTGAGAATTTGGGGTGGACGTAGGTCGGGTCAATTTTGATTAGGTTATCGTCAAGTTTGTATGAAGATCGGTTTGGTTATTTTGTATCGGGTTGTTTTGAATTGAGTTATTTTCGAATGTATCTTAGGGATAAATGGATAACGGCCATTGTGGCAATAATATTTGAGTTGTGTGAGACGAGTTAAGTCAACTTGAGCTGGAGGTCAAATTCGGATCTTTTGTTTCATTGTAGCGGTTAATATCGAGTCAATTTGGCTAAGTCTGGCCGTTTGTCTAAGATAAATTCTTTTAAACTATAATCTTTCAAAGTTATTATGTGTATTCAATACAAAGTTTTACAATAAAACAATCTAATCTTCTTCAAAGCAATGAGATAGTTGACGATAAATGTTCATACTTGTGTGACAGATCATTGAATTAACGCATTTTCTAAAATGTCTAGCCACGGAATTTGTGGATTCATAATCCATTCCTACTTGACCACTACTATCTTTAGCGTACCCTCGACGGGTTGAGGTCTATCCTCCGTGATGATATATTAGGCGTTCTCTCCATTCGTTTAGTTCCTAGTTAGTTTATCGGGCTTTACCCCTTTTGCACAAAACCTATGCTTCACTTGCCTTCTTGTGAGAGGGATCTGACCCGTCTTAAACTTCTGACGGATCTATCACTAGCAAGTAACACTAATTGCTTAGTTGCTACTAAAAAACCAAGGTGCAACCTACTTCACCAACCAATTACAACAACCAAAGATTCTAACCTCAAGAATCCACCAGATACTTGTTCATCATCAATTCATCATTTATCTCACTCACTTTTCCAGTTTTCCCCCAATTCTCTGGAACTTTTAAAATCAATTGAATTCAATGGAGACACAAACCCTAATTTCATCTCCACCTTCTCCAGATACCTGGATCAACACTTACCACAAATTACTACCTCAATGGACCTCTTTCACTCTCTCTCACCAGGTATTATACTATTTTATCCCGTTCCGGTCAATTCTTTACGTTTTCCTTATTTACGTGTCACAGTCATTTCTTTACGTTTCCGTTTTACGCATCGTCTCACTATTCCAAGCGAACGTAAACAAATGACCGGGACTGAGGGAGTACAACAATATTATACTCGTCAATTCTAGTTATTAATTATCCAATTATACTTTGTACATCAATTGAATTATTAGTATTATGCAAAAGATTATGCCTTTTAGCTTACCGATGATTAATTGTAGTTTGAGTTTGTGTATTTAGCATCGGAATTGTTGTTATAATGTATGAAGTGTATATGTGAATGAATACACCGCGGTTTTAGGATTTCGAAACGTGTTGAATTGCTCGGTGAAGATTGGATATTATAGCGTTACTCTCGCGAATTGTTTCTGTCGGTTAATTGATTAAGAAGAGTGAGCAATTGTTGTAATGTTCATTTACTGTGACAAATCAAAATGAGAAGTTTGAATTGTACTCCGTACTAGATACTGATTTACTGTTGCGTTTTGAATTTTAAGCGAATGTGGCTGATTTTGTCGAAATGATGAAGTAGGAATACAATGTAATGTTTCGAAGGATTGTGCAATGCAATTGGAAGTATTGCAGGCTGAAACGTCTGATAAAAAACTTGTGGATATTTTTTTGATTGATAAGACAATAAAGAGTAGCTTATACGGAGTTATAAGGTAGTGTATGTTGTTTATCAGCTAGCTTCGCCAAAAAGAAGTGCTCAAGAATGACCACCCCATTGGTTTAAAAAATGTACAGAGTGATGCTTAGATAATCTTAGTGCGGTATTGGGTCTGAACTTGGCTTTTTAACTAGTATGTAGTATCAACTTTCATTTTACTAAACCTTGCAAAATTTGTGATTAGCTTGTAATATGTGATGTTTTGGAGCGCTATTGCAGATGATGATCCCAATTACAATATCTCGAGTGAATCAATTTGATGCAGGGAGATTGGATGTTGAAATGTCAGCCATGTTAAAAGAGCAGTTGGTTAAAGTGTTCTCTTTGATGAAGGTATCATCTTGGCATGTAGCTCTTGCCTTTTGTGTAGTTTGTGACCTCCCCTGTACTTTGTGTTATTGTCTCTAGGCTGTTGCTTCGAAGTTTTTATTTGTCTAATTTGCATCATTGTTGGGGTCAGCCAGGAATTCTATTTCAATATGAGCCAGAACTTGATGCATTCCTTGAGTTTCTTATTTGGCGGTTCTCGATATGGGTAGATAAGCCTACTCCAGGAAATGCTCTGATGAATTTGAGATACAGAGATGAACGTGTTATGGAAGTGAGAGAAAAAGGTAATGGCTACTCTTTTTTGATAAAAGCTACATCTTTATGTCGTTTCTTGAGAAGAACATAGGTGACTGTTTTAAATTTACTTTTAATTTGCTGAAGAACATGGAAAAAAGGCTACTAGGGAATAATGCGAATTTGCCTTCCCAGTTAAATTGCTTATACATGGATGAGTAGATTAGATTCCTTCGTAAGCCTGCTAATTAGTAGTCTAGGTATTGGAAGTGAATAAGTGATGTTTATGGTGATACTACTAACATGGGTGATTGAGAGAAACTATAACGATCCTATTGCTACTTATGATGTTGAAATAAGGCTTTTATGATACTCCATATATGACCGAGAGTTTCTTCTATATTCCAGGACAGCTACACTGTTACTTAAGGTGAAGTTCATGCTAGTCTATAATTTTTTTTTTGCTTACGTATAATATTCTGTGATTTGGCTTATTGTACTAGTTACGCTTATTGTTATTCTTGTAAGGTTTGAGTTTGTGAATTTTGTCAATGTGTTTGGTGATTAAGTTGAGGTACTATGGCCAGTTTCACATAGCAAAATATTTTCCTAAGTATTTATATGGTGCTCTTAGTATAAGGCCCCCGTTATAACATGCATGAAGCACCTAATGACGAAGGCTTTGAAGGTTTGGGAGTGATTAGGAGATGATTTGGAGGTTTGTTTAAAGTGTGGAGGTACTCTGGAGGTGTGTCAGTGATAAGGGGCAGTTCTGAAAGAACTTCATAACCCTAATATACAACATGAAGGTTTGAGACAGTGGGTTAAGTTGGTGAATGATTCTCAGGATGTAAGCTTAATAAAATCCGGATTCATCTTTGACTTGGTTCGAGATGTTGATCAGTTTTACTAGAGGATGGCCCAATCATTGGTTTGGCACTATATTTAGCCCCGAAGAAGCCTGCTTTGTTCTGATTTCATTGTTTTTTAAGAATTGTCTCATCAATAAGGATTGTGGTAGAGGAGGTAGTTTTGTGAAAAGGAAATAATAGGGGCCACAAGATTGTTTGGTTGTGGATTATGTGGAAAGATTGAACTTTTGAGCATTTGAGCTTGTTATTGTGCAAAATTGAAGAAAACTTGTGACTTTGGAGTTGAGAAGAAGGTTTGAAGGACCAAAATTGGCGCGAGTGCTCATGAGGTGGTATCGTTATGGTGGATGTGGATGGTTGTGGTGTAGGTACGGTGGTGGTGGTGGTGGTGGCAGCGCTTGGATGGGGCGGTTATGGTGTCTGATTGTTTGTCATATGGTAAGGAATTAGAATTGGGTAGGTCGTAGGTGGGTGGGTCTGGGATGATATGGTAAAGGAATTAGAAAAGTTAACTTGTTAAGTAGGTAGCCGGTTACCCGGTTTAATATAAGAGAACAAATGCAATGGTTTGGTCACTTGGTGTATTCTGATTTAATTTAAAGTTCGGATTATTACGAGAAAGGGACGAATAGTTTGGATTATTCCTATCAAATAACCCTAAAAAAATTGTGTCTTATCTATTAAATCTTTCTGTTTTTTTTTTAATTTCTTAAAACTGTTGAGGGCTTGAGACATTTAGTGCCGTGTCCACTTTGTTGGTCAAGACACACTGTTGACCGTGTCCACGAATCCTTAATTTTCAGAAATTACGTGTCCGACACGCCGACATGTGTCGGCTTGTCTGAGTAACACAACATCTATCGAAACTATTGATGACATTCTTTGACGACCTTTAAGATGCATATTCCCCACGTGCCGTGATGTGATATTTTTCTCCAATTCAATAATACCTCAAATTGTCAAATTTGAATCATCTTTGCACAGTAGTGGTACTATCTTTCCTAGAATCTACACCCGGATCTGATTCATATTTGTGCGAATGAGGGTGAATAATTCCTATTTGATTTGCAGGTATTGTAAGCAAGATGTTATTTTCTTTGTGTTTACGTGCAAGTCCAGCTAAGCGTATTCACAGTTTGTCTATATGATAAACGAAACCAAAATACATAAAGAATCCTTAATATTTTTTTCTTCAATAATTTGACTTCCATATTTTAGTTTTCTCATGCCTTGCGTCTTACTTAAGTGCACATTTGTCAATATATCTGACTACCTGCAGTAAGAACGGGCTTGGAGGGTCCTGGGCTAACAGTTGCTCAAAAGATGTGGTACTGCATTGCTACAGTGGGGGGTCAGTACATTTGGACACGCCTACAATCTTTCTCTGCTTTTCGAAGATGGGGTGACTCAGAGCAGGTATAACTTATTTTGTACATGTAAATTTGTGTTTTCATAATGTTGACCCCAGTGACTGTGCTTCGTGGAAGTGTTGATTTCTATAATTCTTTCTTTCCTCCCCAGAGGACACTTGGACAAAGGGCGTGGCTCTTTTTGCAACGTGTAGAAGGATTTTATAGGGCTGCATCCTTCAGCAACTTGCTTTTATTTCTTTTAACGGGAAAGTAAGTTTCCACCATTCAGCTTGTGATGAAAACTCAAATGTCGTTGAAGGAAAGGGAAAACAATAATAGAAGGAAAAAATTTCAAGATTACCGAATCAAAGTAATACTCAGTAATTGGCAGAAATTTCAATATATTCGTTGGAAGATGAATCAATTGCATTTCGACACGTCATATCTTTGTAGCTGGACCTTCTGATGCAAGGGTTTTTCTGAATACTGTTACTTTCCATTCAACTCTCGTTCAAATGGTTTTCCAATTCCTACATACCACATTATAACGACTTTTCTTAATAACACTTCATTTTTTATTCCTCATGTTTCGTGATCTCCTCTTATACTATTCACGCTATTTAAAAAATATGTTTAAAATATTCTTTTCATTCCTTTCTTTTTTCATTTTTGATCTATGGTTGTTTTCAAATGATGATTCATGTTAGCCGACCCCAAGTTAATTTGGGATATGGCGCTCTTATTGTTCTCTCTTTTTTTGGGTGGGGATGGGATGTCAGGGGTGCTAATGTCTCACTTAAGATTACCTAAATATTTCTGCAAACATGATGCTTTGCAGGTACAGGAGTCTAATTGAGAGGGCTCTTAGAGCTAGGCTTGTATATGGAAGTCCTAATATGAACCGCTCCGTCAGTTTTGAATACATGAATCGCCAATTAGTATGGAATGAGTTTTCGGTAAGTTTCTGTGATTCACTTGGGAGGCTTTTGCATTTTGACATGATATAAAGTTGAGATTCTGTCTGTATGTCATGTTGGTGCCGGTAAAAGGTCATTTATGATTATGAGATTCTTAAGATAGAAAATGTACAGTTTTGTTCAACACTGATGGAGGATAAACTTTGTTCAATTCACTGATTTAGTATGTCAAACTCTAATGTTATCTAGGTGCTGCTTGTGGCACATGGCAATGAGACATATAGGGACGTGACCTTTGATACTGATCTGAGAAAGTCGATTTCTATCTGTACGTCCTTGCTTGAATATATTAATGCTAACAGTCAATAATCTGAGAAAGTGTATATACATGTGGAAAGCAAATTAGAATTGCAGTCATTGTATTGGTTAGATGTACCTGCCGTTCGGTTAATATTAACATTAGGATGTTTTGTGGCACATGTCAATGAGACACATAGGGACACAACCTTTAATGTGATCTAAGATGGTCGTTTTCTGTCTATGTATGCTTGCTTGTTTATAGTAATGCTAACTGTCCATAGTTCTGAGAAAGTGTATATACATTTGGAAAGCAATTTAGAATTGCAGTCATCGTGTTGGTTGCTCTCTGGAAACTTGTTTGTTAATATTAGAATTAGTTAACTGTATTCGTTTATGGTATTCAAACTCGTTTAGAAGTATCCGACATAGGTGCATGTCCAAGTTTCGGACTCGGTTACTTTAATGAAAATCATACATATTTTGGTGTAAAATGAGGTATCAAAGTGTCATACCCATATCTGAGTATCGAGTGTTGGACATGGGTACACGAGGGAATTAGAAGAGTCAGAGTAACGTAATGTTGTTAACTAGATATGATTTGCTTGCTATTTTCAGAAAATACCTTATTTGGTTTTACTTCTCCATTCAGATTCGTATATTAGGCATGTCCTGTTATGGTATTGAAAAATTCTGGTCTGCACGCAGGAAATGCTGTTGTTACTCCTACCACTTCTTAACTCCGCGACATTTAAGAACTTATTTCGTCCATTCTCAAAGGACAATTCTTCAGACACTGGTTTAGACGAAATTTCTTGCCCCATCTGCCAATCTAGCCCAACAGTTCCATTTATAGCATTACCTTGTAGACACAGGTGTGTCCTTCAGCATTTGAAATTCATTATATCTATTGTTTATGCCATTATTTGTTTGCTTGATTTACAAATACCATATAGCAGTTAAAGATGCTTAATCGAAAGGGGAAAAAAACTTGCTTACTTACAAGGAAGTAGCTATAATAAATCCCTATGGTAAATTTTGACGTGGTCTGTCATGTGTTATTATTCATGTTCACCCTTTGAATTCCTCTACAGTATCTTTTTTTACTTTTTAGTTTTGACTACAACATTATCCCAGTTAAAGGCCCTCACTTATGGTAGGGCCGTAGGGCTAAGGGATTGAACGTATGTAAACCTTACCACTGTTTTCTTAGCAACAAAAATAAAATAAAAAACGTTTCCCAATTACTGCAAATGGAGAGAAGAGGTCAGATGTATGCAGCCCCGCTCCTATGTTAACAACACTAACAGTTTATTCTTGGTTGATCCATATAATATTAAATCTCGGTTTCGGTCACGGTTGCATTATCGGTTATCGCGGCCTAATTTCGCTAAATGTGGTTAATACTGCCTTAAGACGCGGTTAAATGCGGCTGCTGTAAACTCCAATACCTTTATATCTCGGTTGCGTATTGGTGTCGCTGCCAATATTTATAACTATGATATTTCCATGGTGAAAATTGCGTCTAGAAGTGCATCTAAGGATCGCAACTTCACAATAAAAAGACGTGTATCTAATTCATTAAGCCACTTCCCTTTCACGGGTATGAAATTATGTTTTTACTTTCAGCTTGATCTAACACGCTTTCAAGTGGGTGTCAATTACTAACACCCTCTTGTCGAAAAGCTCTCTCTGCTTCAAGCATGTTCAACTAGCCCAGTTCCTGACATCCGCCTTCCATTTTTCCTGCAGATACTGTTATTACTGCCTTAGAACACGATGTTCAGCTGCTCCATCTTTCAGATGTGCAAGGTGCAGTGAGCCTGTCACTGCCATGCAACGGCTAACGGCTCCTAGTTGATAAAATCTTCGTAAACTATTTTCCGCTGTTTTTTTCCCTCAGATCATCAAGTGGAGTATATACTAGTTATTCTTTGGCAGCAGTTATTTGATGTGGGCCTGCAGTAAGAGCAAAGGTGGGAAGTTGGTAAATTGTCCTCTATCATTGTCTTCCTCAGCAGCCATTTACACACCAATGTAAGACCAATCTATGAATTATATTGACTGCTGTTGATATTTTTGTACGAATGTTTTGACTTGATTATGTCAGACTCCAGTTAATTCAAGGAATTAGTATTAATTTGTCGTACTTATCGCGACGCTGTTCATGATGCAGTATCAATTACTATCATATAGGTCAATTAACTGGGTTTGTTTTTTCCTGGTAATCTTTTACTTGGTGCTCTGGGATACGATTGTTGTCGGGCCTTATATCATGACAAAGTATTTTAAAGTAAATGTCTTTATCTTATGCAAACTGGGTCTTTGTGGTGCCTGTTGATTTTGTCTGAGGCCCTTTTTTTAAAGGAATAGTATTGAGTTCGGGTATTCAAAGGCGGATATATCCGTCTTAAGATTAAAACGGCTCAAATACTATACAAAGATAAGACAAGTCTTTTGCTTATATCTAGGCATTTTGTTTTTGTCTTAAGTTTAAGATAAATACCTCCGTCTTAAACAAGAATGTGTTAAATATATGATGTGATACTATATAATGATTGAGTTATAAAGGTTACCGACTAGGAGTGTTTTCAAAAGATTTTTTTTTAATGTAGGAAATATTATTTTTTGGTGTAAAGGTAAGGGCGATTTTAGCTTTAATGACTTTACGAACTAAGCTAGTTAAATATAGAAAACATTTGAATAGACAATTCTCATCATTAGTCATTTTCTTTCATTTCTTTCCCTCCGACCCATCTCTCTTTCCCTCATAACAATAAGCTTTTAGAGATCGTCAAATTGAAATTTAGTATCTCATTATTATTTCGTTTTGAGTTTCCTTATTAGTTGCGTTGACGGCTTTTCTTTTTTTCCTTTTTGAAAGGAAAAAAAGGTTAAGTATAAATTAAAATTGTGGGTGACATAAATTTGGCTGACTACTTTTCACCACCTTTAATATTACAAAGTCTATATCATCATATTTGTAAATTGAGTGAAAAATTCCCTGAAAGTCCGGTCTTAAAAAACATAAGCAATGAAAGGATCTTAATTTTTCCAGGAGAAATGTGGTAAAATAATGTAAATTTTGGATGAATTTAGATCTCTTAATTCTTTTATTTGATAAAATGAAATCAGATTTATGCCTGAAGAGTATAATTCAGTTTAGTTCAAAACTACGATGGTTAATTATTTCATTTTAGACAATTTCCGTCCACAAGATTAGTGTCATTATGTAGTACGGAGTAGTAATTAAAAATTGATAAAGCTACAATTATCTTTGATTGATAATCCTAGTCCTAGAGTCCCCTTCTCTTTTGAACTAGTTACGTAATCCCATTTCGGAACGAAAAGTCGAAAAGCCTAAAGAAAAAAGCGGGATAAGAAAGAAGATCAAGAGGGATTGATTTACCAACTACAATTTTCTCAGAAAAGAATTACAAACTTCATTCCATGCAATAATGCTCGAGCTTTGTTCTGCTAAAATATTATCTTCATATGATGAATGTGAACCTTTCAGGCTTCTTCGACCATCAGGAACATGTTTACGATATTGATAAGTCGATCTTTGTAAGAAAATATATTGGTTTATAACACCTATTTTGAAACTTACTCCATCGTATAAATGTTTTGAAAGTTAACGACAAAATATAGCTTATTTTCTAATGAAAAAGGAATTTAGTTACATTTTCAGGCGAGTTTGAATTTATATAAACTAAATATAACTAAGTTGATAATCATTTTGACTCGTCTTATAACCCGCACTCCTCTGAATTGTTACCACACTTCCGCCACCTCCACTTGCCTACCTACAACAGCACGTCACCGCTCTCCACCATTTGTCCACCACCATCCCTCGCCCCACCTTAAATCAAAACATGCCAAGAATATTCTTTTTTCCTTGTATTTTTTTTTTATCAAAAAAATTTCATCATCTCTATCCGAATCAACGTCTCCTAACAATGATGGGTCATCTAAATAGTACGTGTGTGAATATTACACTCAACCTCCGAGTCAAGAAGACTAAGCGAGTGATAGTCTCTTCACAAATACATGTACAAATTTATATAGTCAGTAATGGCCGAGCTCCCCCGACATTACTATAATTAGCCCCCCTCTTTCATTATGGTCCTTTTTTTCAACAAATAGTATGTCCAAATGTCCAATATATTGCAACTCTCATTTAAGACGGGACGACCCATCTTAATCCCCCCTCACAAAGAGTCAGTGGGAGAGCAAGTGAAGCAACCCCACTTACTCTTAATAAAGGCGGCTTGACTCATCTTAAACTTAAAACCGGTCACCCGTTCTTAAATGAGAATATGTGCCAATACATATATAGAGAGAGAATTATGAAACTATTAAGTAAAAAAGTAGCTGTTTTATGATCCCAATGTCTCCGACGAACACATCTCATTAAATAATAATCGATCATAAGTGCGCAACACAGACGCCCCACAAACCCGTTTTTCATCCTTGAAATACAACACGTACCTATTACATCAATTAAAATATGTCTTGCTTTAGTAATTAGTAGTAGACTTGTAATACTTCAATTAATTTAAATTAAATATTCTTCTACTTTATAATCTTCCCATTCGATTGATTAATTATTATGTAATCCACCCACTTGGATGTTCGTTCGTATATCTAACAATTCACTTTCAACCAACCAGTCGTCACAAGTTTTAGACGGGTCAAGTATCATTCACAGTAGTAGATGAGACAAAAATTAGAGTGTCCAGAGAATTACAAATAATTTATCTTTATTTATCTAAGAGAATTTTATTTGACCCGTAACAAGCTTGTGATATGTATCGTGCATCTCGAATGAGAATTTGTCTCAAGCAATTTCCACTTTCCCTAATGCTATTATGTACGTGGATCACGCCATGGTCTTTATACATTGTTATTGCATTAATTAATAGTGTGTATCTTTTGCTTTGTTGTTAGAGAGATAGCTTTCCTTTCAGTTAGTTATATCAATAGAATGTTATAGACGTTTGGGAGTACCATTATTCCATAAAATATGCAGACTTGTCGACCTTAAAAGTCTTATAATCATATTGTATGATCGATGGCCTTAAAAGTAGTGTTCATAAATTATAAAGACGACCTTGGGAAATTTTAATGTTTTTTATGCATGTTAGGCTAAGTTTATCCACGTCTGAAGTTGGGTCTCAAGCTGAGATTTTCGCAAGTCTGAACCTCAGACTTGGGATAAAGTGCAAAAAACTTTCTTAAGTCTGAAGTTGGGTCTTGGAAAAGCAAGACTCAACTTGAGACCCATGAATAGTATTATGTATGTGTGGAAAGTAGGATAAATGGGTCCCATGTATTATTGTAAGTATGAGTCTCAGATTTTGGCGAGTCTGTGGGATAATGTGGTAAAAATAAAAGAGTCTGAGTTGAGTCTTAAAGATAAAATATTAATATTTTACTGTTGTTGAGACTCATATAGAGTCTGAGGATAAACATAGTCTTAGGTTGCAAAACTAATTAGTCCCACATTGATAGGGTACTGTAAAGCTGAAAATAGATTTTTAAGCGTCCGTAAAATATAATAGTACGAGACTTTTTAGGAAGGAACCCAAAAGTAAATACGTGAACGCTTGTCCCAAAGCGAATAATATCGTACTATTATAAACCGTGGATACAGGTGCAACAGAGTCCCAACAAGAGGTACCGACGCTTCTACACAACAATGCAATTGATCACTATCATTTTATTACACTGTTAGGATTTAAATAAAATCAGATTAACAACATCTTATAGGAGGAGGCCAGGTGACTACGGGGTTAGGTTTAGGTCGGGAAAATTCCTGTCATGGTCAGCCGGGCCGGGATGTATGTATATGTCTCATATATACATGAACCTAAACTAACCCGCGCTGGGGCAAACAAAGTCAATAACTTTTGGCCCGAGTTTAAGGGCGAGTCAAGTTAGGCCCTAGGTGGGTCATGTCACCTGTTGTGGCTGGACAGGAGAGGACCTGAGTGGCGGGTAACACTAGGTCGGGTTGAGACGACTCGTATAATTAGTCATCCCTACGTTATACTAGACTCTTAAAACTGGTTGAATGTCTCATAAATGATTAATCACAAATCTCGTTTCATCATAATGTTCGTATAAACTTCTAAATTAGAATTAGTAAAAACTTAAGTGCAAAAGTGGTAATTGTGCTTAAGTTTGTCCAAGTGTGAGATCAAACCCAATCAAAATTACTTTAGCTTTACTTTCTCCTCTCGCTTCTCTCTCTAAACACTCTAGCCTCCATCAATTATATTTGGGGCTTCTATCGACAATAGCCAATGGTAAGCCCCGAAATAACTTTATTTATCAATTATTAATATGGAAACTTATGAATTAATCAATAAAGTCTTTCTTTTGATGAGATCCATTTGTTAATCTCTAGCTATTTTTAGAGTATATTCAGCCCTTTATGTCTTTCTAGGATTTTTTTGGTCTGAAATATAGAGAACGGTCTGTGATGATTTGTCATACGACTCTACAATGAATACGCGTAATTAGTTAGCAATCTTTAGTGCCAATTAAAGGTATTTTTTCTCCATCAATGAATCAAACGAAGCATCCCTTTATATTAAAAGCTACATGAAGATAGTGATACAATGCAAGTAGGAGCCGAATTGTCATATAATGTTTTGAGATCCTTAGTTTTATAAAAGGAAGTTGTTCCCTCGCTTTTGTTAGAATTTCTTTTCTTATTATACCTATCTTTTGTAAGTTTTGTTTGGCGTCTTATTAATGAATTGATCTTTATTTCAAAAAACTGTGATATCAAACCCCTTAAATTTCATTTGTACTTCGTAGTTATTAACCTCTTTAACCTTGACAAAAAGTGAAAAAAAAATCATTAACAATTTCAGCCAAAATATTTTAAAAATAATTATTTTTTATATATTTTTAACACTTTTAATAATTTAAAAAGAATATACTTATTACATATTAATTTCTTCAAAATTTATTTATGTAATTTTTTTTCATATGTGTGAATAATATACATATATAATAAATTATCTAGATACAAAATTGGTACAGTTTTATGCACTATTATAAATCAGTGATAAATAGTAATCCCTCCCATGCATAATGATCTTCCTACTTCTCTAATATATGTGAGGAGTATTTTATCAAAGTGGATAGATCCATGTGGATGGGAGGGAGTACAAAATGGTAAAATCAAAATAAAATTTACCATTATTATAAGTTTTATAAATAAGTAACAGCTGAGAATAAATATTTTATGCAATATAAATCTTACTAGCTATAAGATTTTATGTTAGTATTTGGGTTTAAATATACAAATGAAATGCAATTTCACTTTTTGTCAAAGTTAAATGGGGCAAAATACTACATTTACAACTTAAGGAGTTGATTTCCCAATTGTGCAAACTTAAGGGACTATTAGCACTTTCGCGAAAAAATTAAATTTATCTTACCTACAATTCATCTAAGATAATTCAAAATTATAAATTGAGACTCATCACTTCTCCCGCGTTAAAAATAAAGTGAAATATGATTTCTAAAAATATGTAAAATCCCTGTTTGGCTAACGACATAAGCAGATTCATGATAGCAGATAACGTTAGCACTTAGCAAAGTACGGTTGACATATTTTAGTAGCAAATATTATTACCAAATTAAATTAGCGGAGTAAAAAATGGATTTTTTTTATAGTAAAAAAAGGTGTTTGGTAATTAGCACATTATAGGATAGTTAGAATGGTATCATGTATAAATTGAATATGCCAATATGCTGCTATTAGCGACATATTTAAAAACAGTAGATTCCGACTAATATGCTATTAAAACATGTCGTTTATCAAACACATGAAAGTAGAAGATTGATTGGTCAATCTACTAATTAGGACGAAATCTTTTAATTTCACTTAATATGTTATTTACCATACATTGCCAAAATCGTAAAACGGTCTTTCTAAAATGTGCCCTTAGGGCACATGTTAGTAATCTTTAAATGGAAAGTTTAACAATAAATATCATGGAAATTTGAAATGATTAAACACTTTTTCAATTTTTAATGTCATATTTATTGTTAAAGTTTCCTTTTAAGTATTATTTAGGGCATATGTTAGAAAAACCGATCTTAATTTTCTTGAATAACATAAATATGTGTAAGTTCCCCCTTATTATTTAGAGTAACTTAGGCTTCCATTTTCCAGATAAACCTAATATTATGGTTATAAACGATTGGAAGTAGATAAAATATAATATAAAAACTTGAGTAAAATTAGTTTAAATTTCCCATTTTCTTTTCAGACCATACATAAAATTTAGTGGCAATAGTGGCATGTTTGTTTTGCGATTTCTATATGTTATGGGATGAGCCCACGAAAAGGGCATTGTGTAACTTTGTCTTTCACAGACACATATAATATTAGTACCATACAACTTTTTATAAGGCTGAATAATTGGAATAATTTTCTTACAAAAATATAAATAATTGTTACATCAAAGTTGTTGATTACTTGGATTCTCTACTTTTGTTTGTTTTCACTGAATTATTGGGGATACATGGAAGCAAAGACAGGGCTCTATAACATCAAACTACTGTAACCCTAATTTTAGTATACTATAACCTGCTCTAAGTTTGACAAGGAAATGTTGAGCTTATGTGTTGGATTTATGCCTTACGCTTCCAAAGACTGTGACGGGGGTTTCGTTTCCCGATCAATGAGTCGGGGTCCATGGGTGAAATGCCTTGGTAGGCCGAGGCTCGGGGGCAACGCTCAATAAACCTAAACGGTATATGTTAAATCTATTTGGGATAGAGTTTTGATTTGGGCCAATAATTTCTAGGTTTTTTGTATTAGGCCTTAAAGAGTACTATATAAACTTTCTAAGCGTCAACCTCGGTTATGCATATTATAACTTTCTGAATCTGAAACTCTATAATCTCCTCGACATTAATAAAACCTTCTTCCCATCCACCTTCTGGACGTAGCTAACAAACCGTTAGTGAACCACGTAAATCTGTGTGTTACGTTTTTTATTGTTCTGTATTATTTATCGTCTTTTTCGTATTTGTTATAACATTATGGTATGTAAGGCGGATTCTAAATTTCAACACAATAAAAAGTTTAAACTACTAATACTTAAACGACCAAATTATCATTGGTTTAATATCATGTTATAAATAAACAACATTTATATATGAATTGGGAGAAATTCTTAGATTTATCGGATATACCATGTAATCGCATACCCTAATTTGGCCGTTTTAAAAATCTTGTAGAGAGCATGCTTAATAATTAGAAGCAAATATTATTTAATAATTAATCAATCAAATAGCTCAAATTAAGTTAATTAAGAGTAGTCCCAAAAAAACCACTAGTTTTTTGTCTGAAAGCATAGGCCATCACCTTTTCCTTACCCACTTTCTTTTTGCCATAAAGCAAAAGTAAGAATAAAAAAGTTAAAATAAACTAATTAAAAGGAAGGAAGAGAGACTAAGTAAATTACAAAGAAAAAAAAAAGCTTTCTCTCATAGCCCCACAATTTAGATAAATCAAACTCTCTCTTGCAAATAATTCTTTCAATAATAATATTAATTAATTAAGTAATATGACATGGGCTTATTTCTTCAATTACATCTGAAAAATAAAGCAATACACCAACTAATTATAAACAGCTTCAAAACAAAGGGATGGTGCATAAACAAGGAAAGCTAGCAAATACCTAAAACCTAAAAACAAGGAGATTACTTTTACAAAATGATTCGAGGTCGACTGACATATTAAAAGCGAAACGATTATAAAAAGAGGGTGTTATATATTATTATTTTTTGAAGTTTTTTTTTTTTTTTTTTTGTAATTGGAGGCATATATATGAATATTTGAGGGAGATGTATGTGCTTTGTTTGGAAGAGTTAGTGGAATAAATTATGATGGCAGGAAACCCTAGTTGGTGGAGCATGCAAAGTGAGTTAAGGTCAACAAGTGATCAACAACATCATCATCACCACCATGAACAAGAAGCTAATAATTTGTTCATTTCTCAAACACATCCTTCTATCAATAATAATTCTCTATTGCCTGTTCATCAACAATACATACATGGATCTTCTTCAACTTCACCTTCTTCTTCATTAATGCCTTTCATTTCATTAGTTGATCATCATCATGCACAAGACTTCCCTCATTCATGGAGCCAACTCCTATTGTAAGTAGTTACTCTCATCATAAGTTATACTTTGTCGTTCCCATTTGATTGTATACGTTTTTGAAAATATATATAAGAGATTTTGAAAAACGTACACATTCAACTGGAACAGAGGAAGTATAATCTTGTTAATTAAACTTGTAATAATCACATTGATTACTATCAAGTACTTGGAGTACAAAACATGTAATTAAGTACTATCTAACACAATATTTAGTTACTCATGAATAATAATTGATGTCATAGGACCTTAGTATTCATCAATACTCCCTCTCATTCATTGAAATCTTAATTACGAGTATTATTTGTTGAATATATGTGAGAAGTATTTTATTTAAATGGTAAGATTTTAATGAATGGGAGAGAGTATTAGATTTCGTACACATGGGCTTTGTCTCTAAGTAGGATAACAAGGTTAAGGATTATAGGCTTATAGCAATATTGTAACTATTAAGGTATAAGAACCATTTACTGACCGGGGTTGAACACGACCATCAGCTTGAGCTTTTAATTGAGACTCGTTAATGGTTCCATACCGTTATTTTGGCAAGAAAGGTATGCATGGTTATTAGAATTTAGGTGTTTATTTAATCAAATGATTATGATTATTATTATTATTATGAATTTGTAGGGGAGGAATGGCTAATGAACAAGAAGAGGAAAGGTATAGTACAGCACCACCAAGTCATTTTCAATCAACAAGGGTGATAAATGATGTGAAACCAGAAGTGAATACTCCAAGTAATAATAGCAACAACAATTTGTATGAAAATCAATATCATCATGAAGAACAACAACAAGAAGGATCATCAGTAGGAATTAGTAATAATAATAATAGGGCTTGGACTCAACTCATGCCAGCTTCATCACCTAAATCTTGTATTACCAGTTTAAACAATAATAATAATAACAATATTAATTGTAATGATAATAATAATAATATAAACATTAATATTAATAGTAGTAGTAACAATAATAATGGTATGTTGGATTTCTCCACAAATAAAAGGGCAATACAAGCTGAAACTCACCAACATGCAGATCACTCTAATTCTGAGGTATGTATTTTATAATTAGTAAATAAGTTGATAATTTGAAATAGTAATTTATGTGATTTTAATTTAAATGGATGTGTCTAATTAATGTTACCTTATTTTAACAGTGTAATAGCACTGCTACTGGAGGTTTACCTAAGAAACCTAGACTCCAGTCATCTTCCAACCCACCACTAAAGGTAAATAATCGCCGAGTCCCAGGTTGTTTGTGTTTCCGGTTAATTTCAGTTCTCGACATAATTTTCATTATAGTATTCTCATCACACAAATATGACTACGTATATCAGACCTCCCTTTACCCGAGGATCAAAGAGCTAGCTTTTGATTACATACATATATATCAGATAATCTCACTTGTGACCTCTCACAACCCTCTCTCCCACTTATCCTGCTACTTGCCCCTAGTGCGAGAGGTTACAAATAAGAATGTGTGCTTATATAATAGTGTTGGTGTAGTTTTTGGATAGCAAATTAGTACCTTTCTGATCTTAGGTTCCAGCATACACAGTATGTTGTATTAATGGTTGAGTAAGTTTCATAGTCATAAGTTCATGAACTCCTTTTTGACTTTTAGGTTTTTTACCCACACATTTTTCATCATTAGGGAAAAATAAAGAGTTGTACACTACTTGTACTCACTTATTAGCTTTATGTGTAGACTTTGATCCCATTTACCTCTCAATCTTTTTTTAGTTGATATTTACTCTTATTTCGCCTTTTCCATTACTAAAAGCAGTTAGTTTTTTGTAAGACGGTTTTATACTTCGTAAAAAGAATATAAGTTACAACCATCAAATTTCATCATGCATGATCCATATTAGTGGAAAAGTAGTTACAAATCTGTCTCGTGTAGTCGTTTTACAATTTACTTGTGTAAAAACTCCTTAGTCCTTTACAAAGGTATTTTTGTACTAAAAGATATCATGTGATTAAGAACTTTGATGAAATGAAGTTTGATAGAATGATAATAATAATAATATAATTAATTTCTATGGTTTTTATTATGCCATATATAGGTTAGGAAGGAGAAGCTAGGAGATAGAATAACATCTCTGCACCAACTTGTTTCTCCATTTGGAAAGGTATGAACATTATTGCACCATCTCAACTCTCTTAATTAAGTACATGTAATTTAATTAGTTAACTGTAGAATATTCAATTCAACAGTTCAGTTGCATCTGATTCTAACCTAAAAAGTAGTGTGTTCCTAGTTCCTACAATATCAAAATGCTTATATTATTCTCAAGTGCAGGAAGCTTCCCAACTCGAGTCGAACCCGATCCAACTCACGTCATTTCCTTCTTTATTATGTACCATATTATAAATTATTTGTCATATATCTTATTAAAAGTAGCCTAACTCAAGCCCATCATCATATAGTACTAGACTATCTAGTAGACTACTAGCTTAGTGATGATGAGTTAGCTTCCCACAAATTAGTTTTATTACTCGCAGCATATTAATTCCTTCGTTTCTCCCATTTGTTTACCTTTGATAAACCTTTCACAAAGAGCATACAGGGTACAAAATAACAAATGATTGGAATGACGAAGCATTATGTAGCTTCGTTACTTCAGTTACAAGGAGTTAGGGACGAAACTAGTCTCAAATTCTACTAGGGCCCCAAAACATCATGTTACATAAGTAATTGTGTATTTTTCCCTCTAAAAGCTCGTTGGATCATAGCCTAGTGACCTAGTCATCATGTGCTTAGCTGCGTCCTTCTACATATGACTACTAGGGTGTCATGTCCAAAAATTGTCTACATACATAATTGGCTTATATAAGATCATGTATATTGGACTGAAAGCAAGTCCCCCTAATAAAGTGTTAATTCCTTATCCACATAATAAGCTTGATAACTCGGCTATTTTATCCGGTACGCACCTAAAGTAGTGGCTACGACCTTTAAACCCCATCATTATAATTTAATCTTAATTTTCATATGTTTACTTAAATTTAACAATAAGTTTTGCTTGTGACGGGCGACCCGTCGCAAGCTTGCGACGGGTCAAATCCCCTACACAAAGAGCAAGTGACAAGGCAAGTGGGAGGCTCCATTTTCACCACACTTGCCCCCCACTTGCTATTTGTGAGGGTGATTTGACATGTCGCAAGCCTCAGGTTGGTCCGTCACAAATGAAAATTTGCGTTAATTTAAATAAGTAAAAGGGGAGCTGAAAAAGAGAGAGATGATGGGTGTGGTGTAAAATAATGGGTTGTTTCATCTTTTTTTTTTTTTTTGGCAGACTGACACAGCTTCAGTGTTGTTAGAAGCAATTGGGTATATCAGATTCCTTCAGGGTCAAATTGAGGTGATGTTTAATTCCTTTCTTTTTCTCCTTTTCTTTATTTTTTAAGGCTTTTTAGTCACAGAAAATTCAGTGAAACTAGTGAAGCATGCTCTTGTAAAAAGTACTGTAAAAGACCTACATTTTGTTCTGTGAAATTTAAGTCATTGTCAAAGATTTGTAATTTCATCGCTTATAGTTATAGAATAAGACGGTTATATACTGTGTGACGCTCCTTTTATTACTTAACAATACACGGGCAGTTTGTATATATGAAGTAATTGTCTCACACTAATTATCAAATTAATTTACTAGTGATTATCAGTTAAGTGAATTCATTAGTTAATAGTTAGTACTCCGTTGTAATTATTTTGTGATTATTAATTTGCAGGCTCTTAGTTCTCCTTACTTGGGAAGTAACACTTCATCAGTGAACAGCACACATTCTGTAAGTAATACTATAGCGCAAAATCCTTAGTTACGTCGAGAGGAGACCTAGCTCCCGCTGGTTTTTATACTATAGCGTAAAATTATTAGTCGACTTTCTAATTAACTAAATGATTGAGTCTTAAATATTTACCTATAAGATTAGTAGTTTTTCCAACTTTTCAAATATGCGAGTTTAGATTTTTGACATTAGAAATAGTAGTAATAGTAACATGCTAATATAAATCCCTTATTTAGTTCAAACATATGACAAATTTTAGAACATGCTCCCCTATTATAATTTTTCTTCGTTTAAGTCCAACGTTACATATATTCGTATTTGATACGTAGTTCAACATGCATTTATAGAAATTAATTATCAAAATCGATATCAACTCAACGTCACAATCAAATTGAAAACAATAAATTAAATTTATTATGGACGTACGTAATAACACTTACATGCAATGCATGCAAGACTTAATAACAGAGTAAATCAATCAATTTGTTTTGTGGTATAACTAATAATTTAGGTTATTGTAATTGAACCATTCTCAAGCTCGATTATTCTCACATATGAGTTCGACCCATTTTAGATAAAATCGAGACTCATAAGACGATATTATTTTCATCCCTAAACAGGTTCATGGAGAAAGGACTTGTTTATTTCCCGATCATCCTGGACAGGTATATGCTTCATTTCCCCAACATATAATTATAAAAAGTAATGTAGATTTTTATTTTATTGTGATTTAAATTGAATGGTACTCGTATCTCTTAAGGAAATATTATAATAAAAAAAGACGTACTAATAAAATTCTAAAAAATAAAGGTGTCAGCTTTTAGGTCACCTTTTGAATTTACAAAAAAATATGATTAATTAAAAAATCTTTGGCCTAATTTTTGGAATCAAAATAAAGAGTTGAAAATTTGATATTAAAAAAATTAACTGATAAATTTCTTTTTCCCCACCCTTGGTGTAGCTTTTGAACGATTCCTGCCTCAAAAGAAGAGGAGCTGCTAATCAGGAGGTATTGTAATATTAATATTGATATGATATGGACTATTACTTTTACGAAAATGAGATAACGTCACTGAGTTACGGAACATGTGAAAGAGTAATACCGAAACGACTTTTATGATCTTAATTGGTTCTTTAACTATAATAGTTCCTCTTTTTTACAAAAATGATGAGTAGCTTAATTAGTAACCTAATTATTGTTATAATCATTACCGCGGCGTTGTCATCATCATTACTCGTGGGTTAAACCCCACTAAGGTCTTAACTTTACTCTTAAGTCTTAAACACCATCATAATCTACTCTTGAGCCTTTGACTTCATGTACACATACTTATCTACTCCATGTCTCCATATAACTTTTCCACAATTCTTAAGAGCGTCTCCAATGGACATCTACCAGACAGGTCACTTCATGTTAAGTCTGTGTTCATACCAATGTTAAATGCGTCACTATAACCCTCTCAACCCGTACCTGACCTGACCTATTGATTTACAAATGTATTCAATGTATATCAATTATGTTTAGTATACCTAATAAACAAATTTCTTTACGTCACATCTGTGTTCGTATCAACGTTAAATGATTTACTATTATACACTCTAAACCCGAACCTGTCCCATTTATTTTTTTATAGGATAAACAAGCACCAAAAAAGGACTTGAAAAGTAGGGGATTATGCTTGGTACCAATATCATGCACACAGATAATTGGAAGTGAAAATGGAGCAGATTATTGGGCACAATCACTTGGTGGAGGATATTGAATTGACTCAATGCAATCCAATTTTATATAAATATTTATAAAGTTTGATTAGCAATGTAATGTATAATATAAAATATAAAATATATATACAGCCTTGAAATGAAATTCAAAGCATTTAGTGGAAGGGAGTGAGTGGTATAGCATCATCAGCACTCAATCTGCCTAAAGTTTGGAAGGTTGATTGCTCTTGATTATATGCTTTATTTTCTCCCCTATATATAAATGTGAATGGATGTACTTAGTCGATCAGTCACATATATATTGTATTACAAATTCGAGTAGTTTTCGTATATTCAGGATGATAATTATAGTATATTGTACGAGTACTTGTTTTTATTTTATAATAAATGACAAATGTTGTATTTAATTAGGTTTATAGTGAATAATCGCTAAATATATTTGATAACAATAATAATTTGCAAAGGGTGGTTTGAATAACATCTAAGGAGGAATAAGATCGAACAGCTAGCCGAGACTAGGGTGGAAGAAAGGGCCGGGAAATAGGAGGAAAGAAAATCATGAATTTTATGGATTCCGTACTTAAGAAAGAGAGGGCGTGAATTAGTACTCTTTTATACTGTAAAAGACTTTCGTCGTGATAACGATTCTGAAATTGTGATATGATAATATGATGATTGTGGTTGTGGTTGTTGGATTGAGATTGTATATTGTGATCCATGTCGGGAGATGGTCATACCCTCATGTTTCGCCTCTTGTGACCCACGTCATAAGGGGGATGTGCATATATATTAATGAACTGGGTTCGCTCGTTGCGAAGAGCGGAGGTTTGGATGTCCAGTGTTGCGGTCTGGCATCGGCATGGGTGGGTTATCTGTTGCGATGGGAACCCGACTACTCGTTGCGATAAAACTTGATGTGTTACCGGAGTTTGGAGATGATGATCATGTGTGGTTTGAGATGCTTGTGATGTTACTATTGTTATTGCTTTTAATATACATTTTGAACATCACGTAAGACTGTTCAAAACAGATAGTTCAGCATTACTAATTTCGAATGCAGCAAAATAAAGAGGCAAACGAAAGAACGAACCTAAAAAGCAAACAAAAGAACAAGGGCACGCGATTTTTAAGTGGTTCGACGACCTACACTCTAAAGGTTTACGCCCAACATCTCTCTTATTAATACTCTCTTTGATAATCCTACCCAATTACAAAGAAAATCCCCAAGATCAACCCCGATCGTGCGACTTGAGTACAACCCCGTAATCCAAAAATTAAACACTCACTCACAAAACTGAAAATTACAAAGCTTTTATCTCCTTATATCATTATATTATATGGTTCTCAAGTTAGAACGACTAAGCGCAAAATCCTTAGAAGATGGATTATCAAAAGCAACTCGAAACAGAATTCAATAACATATAATACCTCATTTGCAAAAAAGGATTTTCAAAAATAGATCAAAGCTCAATTTTCTTGCAAAGACGAGTCAACACAAATTAGTGAGGTGTATGATTCTAATATGTACCCTCAAATAAAAGAAGTTTGCAAAAAAGATTCAGCACAACATGCTTTTGAAAAGTAGTTTTGTAACTTTTGAAAAGTAGTTTTGTAAAACACTAGACCTAACACTTGCAACTTTTTCAAGAAACAGCTTATTAAAAAAGCCATTTTCTAAAGTAGAAACAGTTTTCCTAAATCAAGACCAAACTGCTCTTAGTATAGAGTTTGATTTTAATATGGACCCTCAAATAAAATTAGTTAGGATAATCTCACAAAATAAGATAAATGGATATTTAAAAGATAAAATATTTTCCACAATTTTTTTGAGTAAAATAACCTTTTAATTAATTAACTAGTATAGATCCTGGCATCCTGCGGTACCTATAGAATTTTTATCTTATAAGCAATTATTTAATATCTATACATTTTAAATAAGGACCTCGCTCATTAATATTTAATATATCACTCCATTGTTTTTTTATATGAAACAAAAAAATTGAAAGGGAAAACTAATCAAAGATAATTGAGTAATGTTATGAAATGTGTTTTTTTTATGATAATCTTTTTTCTTTTACCATAAAACTAAAGATTTCATTGTATAATTTTTCTGCAATTATTATGCTGATTATTTTTGTCACGAAACTAATAGTAAGTATATGTCAAGCTATTATTTAAAGTAATAATAATTGTATTAATTGAAAAATTAATAAAAATATTATTTTATTATAGCGACAAAATAATACCAATTTTATTTTATTATAATGAAAAATCATAAATTTAAATTTAATAAAATTACGGAAAATTCATGTGGTACCCCTAAACTTTGTCACTTTGCACATGGTACCCAACATTTTAAGTTTGTGTTCATGTCATCCTTCACGTTTTATTTTTATGCACAACATGTCATTTTTGTCGCTTAAAAAAACTTCAATTGAGCATAATCCTTGCACCGTAATTCGGATTTGGCCAATTTTGTCTCCTAAGAACATTTTCTTGCTTGTCATAATCTACGATTTGAGAAAAAAAATTGCCAACTGACATTTTCTAAAAATTTTCTCACGAAAATTTAAAATCGTGTATAACTTCGATCTAAAATTTACGAATGATCTATTTTTGTTTGACCAAATTATAGATCGCGGAGAGTTAATCAATTTTAAATTTTTTTTTTGGCTAATTCTGATTTCTAGTTTATGATTTATGCTCGTGTGAAATTTTTAATAACGATATAAAAGGCATGTCATACATGAAAATCAAATCTCAAGGTTACCGTGTGCACAAACTTAAAAAAATGTGTACCACGTGCAAAATGACAAAGTTTAGGGGTACCACGTGAATTTTCCGATAAAATTATTATAGTTCATATACTCCCTCCTATTCCATCTATTCTTCCATATTTCCTATTTGGTCTATTCGTGTTTTATTCCCTATTTCCATTTTTGGAGGTGGAGTTGTGTGTTTTGTGTGATTCATATTTAATTGCATGTGGGTATAGTGTTTTGTGTGGTACAAATTCTTTTCCTTAATTATAGAGCTTAAATGAAAAGAGAAGATTACATAGAATATGAGGGAGTATAAAATTATATTTTCAAGAAAAAATAAGAATGTATTGAAAGAAAGTTTAATTTATTTCCTTATTAATCTAGATTCTTTTTGGAGGAAAACTAAGAGAATTTCTTATTCTTATTCTCTTAGTAGTAACTAGTAAGGAGATACGGCGTATTAAACCACGGTAATACATAAAACCGACCTTATTTCACCCGATATAAAACCAAACCGTATAAGTGTATAACCGTGGAGACCTCGACCCATTTGTCAGGTCTAGTCATATGCTTCATGCTTCATGCGGGCCGTGAAAGTGATGATATTCGTCAGCAGTGACAACTATGCAGTAATCAATCAATCTACTCACACCATTTTGTCAGTTGTCAGTTTGTCACTACTTGCAGTTGCTCATATAACTTGCTGTTTCATTATGCATCATATACCAACTTGACGAAACTAAACTAATCTGCTGCTACAAAAATGACTAATAAATGGAAAAACACTGCTCTTTTAGTCATAGACATGCAAGTAATTCTCAACTCCATACATTTTTTGTACAATTATTTTAACTGTTCACTGATTATTCACTGTTTTAAACTCTTATTTTAGCTGAATTCACCCTAAAGTTACAATCTTTATGCTCTAATTTTTCTGGGTTTTTGCAGAAAGATTTTATACTACCAGGAAGTCAACTGTTGGTAGATGGTGGTGCAGCCATTATTCCTAATGTCATTCATGCTGTTCAAACTGCTAGACAGCGTGGCATGCTTATTGTTTGGGTAATTAATTAATTTATTCATTGATTTTTCTGCATCTGTTGCATATTGGTAAATTCAGTTTTGCTCCACATCAGTGGCGGAGCTAGGGGGCTAGCAGGAGCGCTTGGGACAAATTAAATTTTAGTTGAAATTTCCGATTTTTTTTTTCCGCAGTTACCTGACTGTATTACTAGTTGGCACCCTGATATTTTTTGACCCCTAACTAAAAATCCTAGCTTCGCCACCGGTTTAGGAATTACAGATAACTGTAGCAAATTCTAATGCTAATCAACTAGGAAGATTGTTAATTAGAGAATGGTGATTTTTCTGAATTTGTTAGTTATTTACTGATATATGCAGTTCTTTTTCTGATAGAGTATATATTTAGGTAGTTCTTCTGCAATTGCCTGATCATGTTACTGGTTGCCCAATATTGTGAATTTTGATAAGAGTTTAGAGGTTGGAACACTTGAACTGGAAGATAGTATTATCATTCTTTTTGACAAAGGTTTATACGGATACTAAACCATTGATTGAGTCACAATTATGATTTTTTGGAAGCCGGAACCTAGAGTTGTCGTCCTTGTCCTATACCCACCTGGTAAATTTGGCTAGGTGTCTTATTGAACTAGATGTTAAATAAACTGGCAGGCTATGACTCGCTGTGTTGTGGCTCGGTCGACTAGAATGTGCAATTTTTGTTGTCTTAAGGATCTGTGTTGTTGATACGTTTAGTTTGTACTCGCATCATGCTTATTCTTCTCAAGATTTGGACGTGTTGGTTCAATGTCGATGCTTGTTAAATACAGATTGAAAACAGCAAAATGGATCTGTTCACTGTGTGTGCTTCTTTTGCTTGTGAAATAGCAGTCATTCAATCTAATTCTCCACACGATTTCCATTTAGTTATCTGGTGTTGTTTAGAATTGGTGTACGATGCATATCTTTTCATGGATTAACCATTTAGTTACTTGTATTTATTTAAGAAGAGAACACAATTTTCAGATCGTTCGAGAGCATGATGCATCTGGCAGAGATGTTGAGCTATTTCGACGTCACTTGTATAACACAGAAAAGGTGGGCCCAACTGTGAAAGGGCATGAAGGATCAGACCTTGTAGACGGACTTGAGATACGTGAAGGGGACTATAAGTTGGTTAAGACACGCATGAGTGCATTCTTCGCCACTCATCTGCACTCATTTCTATTGACTTCTGGAATAGATAGCTTAGTTTTCGCTGGTACGTGAAAAGGATATTTTGATATGTGTTTCCGTAAACTTTCACATCTAAAACAATATAGCGGTCGTGTGGGTTTTGAAAGTTTCGTTAATCTGATATTCAGGAATCCAAACTCCAAATTGCATCAGACAGACTGTATTTGATGCAGTGGCGTTGGATTACCCTTCCGTCTCTGTCATTGTCGATGCCACAGCTGCAAAAACTCCAGAAGTTCATGATGGTTAGAAAACGATTTATATATGTTGCATTTTGAGTTTTTTTTCTATGAATGAAAGCCCTGATGACGGTCATATATCGTATATGATGCTTATGCTGATCAGTGATCCTGTTCACTTTCATTGTTTATAATTTTAGAGATCACATGTATTTAGTCGCTCGCTAACTGATTGTTTCCTGGTTTTTTTTTGCATTTTACATGTCTAGCTGTGCTTATTTACGCTGCGTTACCAGATTTACTCAACCCAACCAGTTGCAAATCGGTTCTAGCATATCGAGTAGTAATTTTTACATAATGATATCGAATTAAGCGACATTATTTCTTGGCCGGACAATTTCATTTCATTAGAGATGATCAGAGGAGCCCTCAACTATATGATCTTACGTAATTGGTTACATTTGGACTGGCGACTTATTAATTGAGATAGCCGGGGGGTTGATTTCATATTCTAATTTTGCTGCTCAGTATTCTTTTATTTGCTCCTAACTCGAAATCTTTTTCTTCATCTAGCCAACATTTTCGACATGAAAAATATCGGGGTAGCAACACCAACATTGGCGGAATGGTGCAGGGCTGATGATTATTGATGAAGAATCCGACAGTTTTAAGGAATGACAACTACACATGCCTCTTTCTATCAGCTTTGGTGATTATGTATAATAAAAGTGCAACTGTGCAAGGTGATGCAACTATCTTATTGTCTTCCAGTTGAAGAACATCGTTTGAAGTTTCTTCGTCACATGTTTGCTGCTAAACTTCTCCTTCGTCACTCATTCCATCAATTGATGTACATATTCTAAAATAAGACGGTCTTATACCGTAAGACGGTCATTTTCAAGAAAAAATCATTTATACATTAGAACATTACTGTTAATAAAAGAGTAGGAGTATTTGATAAAAGTGACCATCTTGTTGTAGTTTTTGACCATATATACAAACACAAAATTACAAATATGTAACTTATACAAGGCACTAAAACAAGAGTGAAAACAATGCAAAGACGGTATTGTAAAACCCAATCGAATCACGCAAGAACGCGCTTTCCTAGAGTATTTTGACCTTACTTGACTTGGGTATCACGAAATCTGGGATAAGAGGATTCTTTTGTTTTAGGCTTAGAACAAAGACCAAAGGACTAAAGAGTTTTCAATTTTTATTTTAATTTGTCAAATCTGAATTTTTCAATGTGTTGAAATAATTCTCACACACCCTTTACATATACATACATACATAGAATTTACGATATATAAGTCCGTAAATTTAAAGGATAAGAAATATAGTTTACGTTTCAATCAAATAGAGCATTCACTCCCGCCAATACCAACAAGAACAAGGCCATACACGTACCGTACAACCACCCCGTGTTGGAAAGATAATGCAGCAACAATGGACATAAAACCAAAAGACTTACCTAGGTAGGACGGAATTGCAGCGCCGTGGACCGTGGTAAGGTAGCCACTGACTTGAAAGCTATATCCGCACGACCGCGGTGATAATTGTCTCACGCTGTTAGTTTTCCAAGGTTAACACTGCTACACTCGTACATAACCACTCATGTATGAGAGCCCTGGAACGAACAGAAACATTATCGAAAGGTAACACTTACAAAATCAAACATATGCAATGTATATGGACACACAAGCACAAAAAAGGTAAAAGTGGGCCAAGGCTCGCACCACAGGTGCTCTACTAAACCAACAGTCAAAACGCAATTATAAGAGATAATTAAGCCTCTTAAGCTCAACCACTAACAGTCAAAAGTGACTAACTGTTACAAACTCAAACTAATGCAATGTATATGGACATACCACAAAACACACAAGCCCAAAAAGGTAAAAGTGAGCCAAGACCCGCACCGCAGGTGCTCTACCCGAGCCCGAGTTCAAGGCAGGCCGGTGCGCGTAAGTGTTTGGACAAAAACCCATAGACGACTCAACACTCTCAACAAAGAACCTTTGTGTCATACTCAAAAAAGGAAGGATAAAGGAATATAAAAACAAGAGAATGGGAGCAAACCCACAACGGGAAACCAAGCAAAAGTCATATGCTTTTTTAGCCATTACTTGCGAACACCCGATCAGGGCCCCGCACCCCAATTGAGGTCGTAGACATTGAGGATAAAAGGCACTAATCAAGGAAGCAAGAACACCCAGCCCCAACCAGGGCTAGGCCACCCCCGACTTGGGTTGTGACTTTCACGGCCAAAGCTCGATTTCATCTCCGCTATTTTCGCTAGATGTTGAAATTATGACCTCGAGCATATAACCCCGATAGGATGTCATATACATCGTATATATTCACTTAATGTCTTTAAGCATGATGATTCTCTTCACTATCTTCTCCATTACAATCATGAACTCGAAATTTGATTATACATGGGCATACACTCTGTATTCTCGATTCACATTCTTTCCATTACGAGTTTCAACCGATTTGACTTAAAACCCGAATACACTTAAATCTCTATGCGATCACAATCGCTAACGCATCTTACATTGTGAGAGCGTTTCACACAAGAATTACTGATATGTAGCAAGGACATAAATACCTACGATACAACGTTCTATCCCAACTTTGCATGATTTCTTCCATAAACTTTACATTTAAATACTCCTTATGTTTTAACAAGAGTTTTTTAAAAGACATACTTATAAAACCGTTTTGAATTTTACGACAAGATGAGTTTGCTAAGGCTTCTAAGCGAATAAAACTTTTGTGTACCGACAAGAGTTCGAATGTTCGATTCACATAATTTTTTTAGCTTTAATTTCTAATCTCTTAACTTTTTCCCTTTCTTCCTCGCCTTTTATTTAAGTATTTTGAGTTAAGGGCATAGAAAGGACCCTACATTTTTTAAGCGATAAGGATCCGAAGTTCACATACTCTGTTTAGGCATTGGCATCTAGCAATTTTTCTTTGGTTAAATGAAGGGACACAATCACAAGTACACAACTAAAGGACAAACCCAAAATTAATTTAAAGTAATCAACAAGGTGAGAGGTGGAGTTTTAGTGGGAATGCACGATGCACCATGTATTATCAAAACAGTGTTAAACAGTGTTTACCAAGCACCACTGCACCACTATTTATCATCACAAATTCTCCTTTCTGATGGGACGATCCGACGCAAGCTTGTGAGAGGTCAAACTCTCCTCACAAAGTGCAAGAATTTCTGATTTATCATTGAATACATTTAGTTCAGCAACAAAAAAAAAACTGAAAAAATTAAAAGTATTTAAAATTGATTTATAGGTCAAGCGAATCGCGTGTAAAGATTTACTGGTCGTGACCTTACAATTAGACTGTCAAAATTTCTCAGTAAATTGACCTAGAATTGATATCATGGGTGTACCTACCTTGTAACAAGGGGGTAGCACTTGCTACCCCAAATCTAAAAAAATCGGTTTAAAAATTAAAATCCGCTACCCCAAAATAATTGGTACACTATGCAGCCAAATACATATTAACATGCGCAATTAGTAGACATGAAATGTGACTAGCACAACTGGTGTTATTGGGTTGATTTATTTTGATATGTCAGCCTGTCAGGGGTTCGAGCCCTATTCCAACCATTTTTATTGTTTTTTTCTCCCTAAATAACTATTCAATGCATTAAATGTTTTTAAAATTTGATAATGACTTTAATTTCGTGCCACTATTCCCCTTTTATTTGATTGAGTGATTTACTTCAATTTAATTTTCAGATTTTTTAACTACGGTATATGTCATTCATTTTTCCGATGAATTAATAAGTTCATTGTTTCTATTTCTTTACTAATGAGTTTATTCTATAAATGAGCATTGCGACTTGCGAATAATCTTTATTTTCAAAATGTTTTAGAAATTTTCAAATGAGAAAGGTTTATTAAAATAAGGAGAGCAGCTTTATTTTGTGCACCTTTAAAACAAATTTAAATTTAAAATAGTAGCTAAATAATGAAAGTAAGTTATAACAAGGAAATGAGAGCTTGTTACTTTGTTTGATTTGACGAAATATAACAAGATACTACGTAACATTAATTGGATTCACATTACGAATGTAATAAGGATTTGTATTGCAAAATCATTTTGCAAATTACGATCTCTAATTTTGTAAGACACGATTATATGACAAAAAATTTTGCTACCCCAAGGTTTAAATCCTGGCTCCGCTCCTGATATTTGATATGACCCGTTAATTATGATAAAATAATTCCGAACCAAACAGATTGAGAATTAAATCAAAGCTAAAACAAAGATATTGTTAAAATTTTAATATTTATACATTACGACATTACTTCCTCTGTGCCGACCATTTATTTACATTTGGTTTTGAGAGAAAGACCCAGGAGAAGAGGAGAGATTACTAGATTAGCAATACTGTTACGAAACATCGTCGACGTTTTTTTATAAAAAGGACGGTCACTACCCTTCACCCTTCATTCACTCTTCCTTTCTCTCTTTCTCCTAAATACACTCCTCTCCCCACCACCGCCGCGACTGATACGAAAATTACTCAAAGAGTAAGATTCGTTAACTTGCAGCGGAAACAGACTATGTAACAGTCGTGCAGACTGTTGCTTTTCGTTGAAACTGGAACAAGTAACAGTGATAAGAACTGTGATATGGAAACACACGGATGTAACAGTCTGGATGACTGTTGCAACAAACATAAACACACGAACACACACGAACACGAACAAAGGATATTTGCTCAATCTAGACCTATAGATTGAACAATGGTGATTGATAATCAAGACCTATTGAATATCAATCGAGTTAAAGTCTGAAAACGCGTCAAACTATAACCATGTTTGGATCGAAAACGCGTCGAACCAAATAACACAATTGCAACAGCAAAAGTAGGGTTTTTCTTATTATCTTTGAATTGAATAAAAAACTGAATACAAGACCCTTTATTTATACTAGCTATTAACCTACCTAGCTGCCTTATTTTAATCTAACTAGAATTAGGAAATAAACTAGACTCCTAAATAAACAAGGAAATAAAATATTTCTATTACAATTAGGAAAACTAATAATACCGGTTTTAGGAAACCCTTTATTCAGCCTAATAATAATAATATTATCTTATTTGATTCCTACTCCGAGTTGAATTAGGAAATAAGCGAGTCTTGTTGAACTTTGTAACAGTCCTTACGACTGTTGCTTCAGTCAACAGTGACCATCTCATTATTTTTGGATCATCCCCTCCCCCTTTGAAAGGAATTGTCCTCAATTCATGTAATATCACCCCCTGGATCGAATATGAACAACACAAGCAAGAGATCGATAAAGATGGCTTTTCCCTCGGCATCCTCACCTCCTAGCCTGTTCTTGTTCCTTACTCTGAACTTCATAATCCCCTTGTGCCAAACCATCTTGTGCCTTCCTCCCCTCCACCCTCCGTGCACAAGTATAAACACATTGTGACGTTTCATGTTGTCGACTAAGCACATCGAGCCAGTAGATGCCTTTACGGTTGCAACATCCTTTGATACTTGGAAATCAACCAAATAATAATCTTGACGCATCAGACACGTGTTAGCACCGAATATATTCTTGGTGGACTCAACACATATTCCGAACTCATGGCTAAAATCGAATGAATAACACGGCTCTTGGACGTATTCAGCAAACACTTCCTCATCTTCATATTTGTCGAAAATTGGAGGCAATGTTGCATCAAACTTAACATTGTCCTCGTAGATGGTTTCTAATAAGAATATTCCCATCATCTTTTCTTCTTCTCTCTTTTTTTTTTTTGGATGAATAGTACCCCTGAACGGTAACTTTTTTTTTTTTTGGAAAACAGTACCACGTAATCAAAACCGATTAACCCTCAAACTACCTCGCTCGAGTTTAACCCTTGAACTCTAATCGCAATCAGATATTCAACTAAAAACTTGGCTTTGACACAATCAGGACCGTCTAGATTTAAGGAAATCAAGGGCCGAAGCTCTGATACCACTTATGATACGAAAATTACTCAAAGAGTAAGATTCGTTAACTTGCAGCGGAAACAGACTATGTAACAGTCGTGCAGACTGTTGCTTTTCGTTGAAACTGGAACAAGTAACAGTGATAAGAACTGTGATATGGAAACACACGGATGTAACAGTCTGGATGACTGTTGCAACAAACAGAAACACACGAACACACACGAACACGAACAAAGGATATTTGCTCAATCTAGACCTATAGATTGAACAATGGTGATTGATAATCAAGACCTATTGAATATCAATCGAGTTAAAGTCTGAAAACGCGTCAAACTATAACCATGTTTGGATCGAAAACGCGTCGAACCAAATAACACAATTGCAACAGCAAAAGTAGGGTTTTTCTTATTATCTTTGAATTGAATAAAAAACTGAATACAAGACCCTTTATTTATACTAGCTATTAACCTACCTAGCTGCCTTATTTTAATCTAACTAGAATTAGGAAATAAACTAGACTCCTAAATAAACAAGGAAATAAAATATTTCTATTACAATTAGGAAAACTAATAATACCGGTTTTAGGAAACCCTTTATTCAGCCTAATAATAATAATATTATCTTATTTGATTCCTACTCCGAGTTGAATTAGGAAATAAGCGAGTCTTGTTGAACTTTGTAACAGTCCTTACGACTGTTGCTTCAGTCAACAGTAACCATCTCATTATTTTTGGATCAGCGACGCCCATCACCACCGCCAACACTGCCACCGCCGACCTCAGACGACCCACCACCACCGCTGCAACAAGTATCCCCCTTCCCCCTGTTCCGACCGCCCTTCCCCTCCCCCCTAAGCTACATTGGTTGTCATTTGTTGTTGGTTGTGCGTTGTGTCGACATTGTTGTTGTTACTTGTTAGTGAGAGTGTTTAAGTGACGTTCGAACTGAACATCGACTTTGTAGACTAACGTTCAGTTGGAACGTTGAGGTGTATGTGTGTCGTTCCAACTGAACGTTGGATATGGGGACCAACGTTCAGTTGTGACGTTGATAATGGGTGTTGTTGGCGTTCCAACTGAACGTTGGGTATAGGTACCAACGTTCAGTTGGGACGTTGATGGGTGTTGTTGGCGTTCCAAATGAACGTTGGGTATAGGTACCAACGTTCAGTTGGGACGTTGACGGTGGGGGTCGACTTTTTTTTTCGTCGTTTAAAAAAAAAAAATATTTATTTTTTGTTAATTTTCGATGTTTTGTAATGTATTATTCTCGTAAAGTTTAAATTCTTTTTACCGTTATGTTTCGATTCTTTTTAACATTTTATTCTCGTTAATTTAAATTTTTACCGTTTAATTTTTACTTGAAACCGTCTTTCTAATTTTTTTGGTTAATTAAAATTGTTTTTTGGGTGATTTTATGAGTTAGTGTAAAAGATGAGAGATAGAGTAGAGGAAAAGATATATAGAGAGAGATAAAGTAGAGGAAAGGGTAGTATGTGTCTTTTTTTTAAAAAAGGTCGACGATATTTTGCAGCCCTCATTAGCAATTGTGGAGGTTGATATTGACCAACAAGTGGATGTTATCCTTGAAAAATATTCCTAATTTAGAAAGCTACACAAAAAAATCAGACGTCACAAATGAAAATAGGTAAATAAAAGACGAGCAGAGGGAGTATATATTAGCTTAAAAGTATTAATTTTAATATTGTAAGTCACAGAAATAATTTTAAAATAAATTTGATGTTACAATCACTCGTATATCCTTTAATAAAAAAATAACTTTTAAATAATTTACTTTTTGTAAACTGTCAGTGATTATACAATTAGTAGATTATACAACCAGTTGTATACAACTGATAGTATAGATTTGAAGCTTTATAATAAAGAAGTTGAGCTTATATGTACATTTTACGAGATTTATTGAAAAGAATCTGAGCGCCTTTAAATAAATTTTAAACTCAAAGTATTATAATAAAACTCAAGAAAAAAACATATAAACTCAATTAGATTTTAATTTTGCAACTCAATTAGATTGATATTGGATGTACCATGCTAAATTGCTAATATACATTTGGTTATATAGTCTTACTTGTGGTGATCATAACTCGAGACCGTCCTTACACAATAATTGAAAATCTCGTCACGACTAAATATTTTTTTCAAACTGAAAATCTCGTCAAGGTGATGAACTCGAAAAAAAATTTACACATTTTCTGAACTCATAGCATTAAATATATCCTTTTCCCGAAAACAGAAGGATATTATTGAGAAAATGACAAATCCCTATTAAATTTGTGGTATTTAAATTATACTCGTATTTCATCATTTTTTTTGGTGAACTAAATGAATTCAATGATAGATATAGTGGCGCTTGATAAACACGGATTTAATAAAACTTTGGTGCATGTCAACATTTCCACTAAACCTTCCCCCATTTAACCAAAGTAACATTCCTAAATCGATTTCAGTTATAAACGTACGGTTACAACAACTACTTATCTCTAAACAGAGTAACTACTTCGGTGTAACTGAGTAACTACTTCGGTCTTTTTTTTCCCCTACTACTAACTGTCACAACTCACTACTCACTACTCACAACTACCACCACGCGACTGACGCCCACAATCCCACGCGCCGCCGTCCACGCGCACCGAACCGCTGCCGGTCCTATCTCAAATCTAGCGCAAGTTATTCAATCTCAATTCTTAGTAGTTTGCAATTTAGATTATTAGTTTGTAATTCTATTTGATGAATTCTTTATATGAATGTCGGTAGTTATGTTTTGATTGTTGTTTGTCTATTAGTAATAATTTAATTTTCCGACTTCCTCCAAAGAGTAAGTGGGAGGGCGAGTGAGAGGCACATTTGTTTTCCCATTTGTTTTTTGTGAGAGGTATTCAGCTGATGTCAGTCTTTAATAAGACGAACTTTTTTATAATTTGGATTATTAGTTTGGAATTCTCTTTGATGAATTCTTTATCTCTATGTTTTGTACTTATGTGTTGATTATCTATTTGTTTATTAATAAAAACTAATTGAAAATTTTCAATTAAAATTCTAGACTGCTAATTTGAGATTATTCTTACTCTTTTACATGTTTAGATTAATGAAGAAATACAAGAGTTTAAAATCTTTTTGGAATTCACAAAGAAAGGCACGCAAAGCTTCATCATCGGCATTGTCGTCTTCTTCTCCTTTGTTAGCTTCTCAAAATGAGGAATCGAATGAAAATGTTCAAGAACCTTTGTTGCTATCTCCTCACAATGAGAATGTTCAAGAATTCAATAAAAATGACGGAGAATGTCTTGATGAAAATAATCAAGAAGAGTATAACTTGTCAAATGATAAGGAAAAACGAGTGCCAATATCGTCTTATTCGACCAATGATCAAGATGATGCGAAAAGGAGAATTATTGACAAGAAGGCTTCTAGTTTAACACTATCCAAAAGTGAATTACCTCAACCATTAATCGGTAAGAAAATGCGCCATTTTAATGTTCCTTGGTACTTTTGCTTTTTTCCTTCCTTATTCAAGGCTGATACCAAATGTCGGGAGAGTTTTTTTTGGCATATTGTTTGCTCTTCATCCGTCTCAGTCAATAGTTCTATATTTCCATTTTAAAAAGTATTACTCAATAGTTAGCTATTTTTACTTATGGTTGTTTTTTTTGCCACCTTATGTATGTACATGCAACAATTTTTGTGTACAACTGTTATTCCCGTGTTTTTTTTTGGCAAAATGATACCACTCTTTGGTAAACTAGTTTAAACCCGTGCAAAAAATGCATGGTCCTAATTATAAGAGGCTAAGAGCTATTATTGGATTAAAGAGTATATAAATGAGTTTTATTCAAACATTGTGCTAATAAATAAGACATAAATAATTCCCCTAATCGGCATGAAACTTAATCTTGTGTTATAAAAGCATATTTGGCCTAATTTATTTAACATAAATTTTTGTTTCGCAAGATAAATTGTATGATTAAGTTTTGGTTTTTGATTAACTATAAATCTATATGACTAAGTTTTGTTTTCCTAACTTTCTTAAATTTTATAAGATTTCAATAATTTTTAGAGTGATTTTTTTTATGAATTTAGTGTGAAATTTTTTCCTTAGACGTATATAATAAATTATTTATAAATCAAAATCAAACTATTTTCATTTATAATTTAGTTTTATTCATAGATTAAAATCAAATTGTTTAAAAAAAAAAATAGATTTGTATGAAAGTGTAATTAATTAGCATAATAGAGGTGAGGAGGAGAGAGGGTTATTAATTAATAGGAAGGAGAGTGGGTGACGCCAATTACTTTTTTATTCATTAAGGTCATCAACTAATAGAAACATTTGAAATGTTTTAGCTTTTATATAAAGTAGATAGTAATCACTTTGAAAAATGGTCAGTTTTTACCAAAAAATGGTCCCATTATTCTCGTCACATTTACGTCGAGGTCATGTGTTATGTGTGGTATAAATTCAACCGTGGCTAAGAATCAATGAAGATAATTATAGATGGAGAGACGCAACATGTTAACATGCCCGATAAAGCAAAGTCTCCCTTGTGTCACTCCTTTGTCAGTGTAAATTCTGCCGCTTAAACTTAACTATTCACCTCTTCTATTGCGATAAATTCTCATTGAAGACAGGCAAATGTGGTCAGTTTAACGATAAATGTAATCATGTGAGTATGTGACAAACAACCAGTTATAGCTTAGGACATGTGGTTGGTAACATTTATCATTAAAATGACCACATTTAGCCCGTCTTCGGCTGAAGACGGAATTCTGTTTACAATGAGATTCACTTATTGCTGAAAAATTCTTGAGTCGTACTCCTATACCTAAACTGAATCTACCAAATGGAATATAATAACAGAAGTAGGTGTAAGGACTACAGTTCTTACTAAGGACCGTAGATTTTTTATGTATTGCTTTGTCCATTTATTTAACACAAACTCTCATTAAAAACGGACATATTAAATGTCTAGAGGCTAGAAAAAATGTGTTTCATCTACTTAAGTTAAATATTACTCGTATATGACATGTTTTAATGTTAAGAGAGATATGTTCGAAATCAAGTGTTTATTTATTACTTCGAACAGTAAAAAAGGAAAGAAACACAATAAAAATCACCATATTTAAATACTTGCTCATGTTAGATGTTACCAACACAAATTGTTTAAGTAGTTTCCTCATTTCTCCCTTTCTTTCTCACTATATATGTTCAACTGTCAGTCTTGTATCTTCTTTAAATTTTAATAGGGACAAGTGAAGAAGACACAAAGATGAACCAAGATCATAAACAAGACCCCTCCATCAACAAAAAGGGTGGCTTCATCACCTTACCATTCATCATAGGTATTTACTTGAACGTTACAAATTCTCATTTAAAACCGTCTTAAGCTCCTTTTTGTCTACGTTACACGGTCCATTCAACGATAGCTATAATGATGATCATGTTATATGATTATGTAATATGTTACAAGTTTAAGACGGTTTTAAACAAGACCAGCTCTATCTTTAAACTTATATCATCTTACATTCATACTCAAATGAAGCACAATATTTAAAAACTTAAGCATAATGGATTTTGATTAATGAATGCAGCAAATGAGTCGTTTGAGAAGGTGGCAAGTTATGGGTTGTTGCCAAACATGATCATATACTTGATGACAGATTACAAAATGAGTGTAACAAAAGCACAGAATTTACTCTACTTTTGGAATGCAGCTCTCAATTTCTTGCCCATTGTAGGCGCTTTCGTTGCTGATTCTTTCGCAGGTCGATTCCTTACAATTGGTATTGGTTCCATTATCAGTCTCTTGGTAATTTTCCTCACCCTCATACTCCACAGTCGTATAATTGTTGATTATTTTGACTGTATGAAATATATTTCTATCGGTTTTTCTAACATGTGTTCTTAGAGACGAGACCGTCAGTCAGTAATGTAATGTTAATACACTTCTGCAATAAACATTACATATGAATCATGACAGGTGTTTGCATACAATGGTCTCATATGGGTTTATTATCAATGTGAGTAGATGTATGTTGGTTAACCAGTAATAATCATTAATGGTATAATAATGCTAACATAGTTAAACCAGTTGACACCACAAAATTAATAGCCTTTTGGAGCACAATCACCACATGCATAACATGGTTTGAGGTAAGAATGAATACACTATACGTCTATACTCTATATTACATGAGTTTTAACTTTGAAGATTAGTTATTTTTCGGTTAGCTTGACCGAAACCACGTTGGAATACATTATACATAGTGTATGTTTTAAGCTCTTTTGATGAAGTGGGGTGCTAGCTTTGTAGAATATACTAGCATTACCCAAGATCACTTAGATCAACTGACAAGGAGTTGTTATAGTTTAACCAGAGTTTTCGTGTTCGAGCCCTGAAAATGTAGTAGTGCTTAGACTCATGAGGGAGAGTTTTACCGCCCTATTGGTCCTACCCGGCTCGAATTCAGATAAAACCGAATGGTCTACACAAACAAAAAAGAATATACTAGCATTAAATCCATGCAAATTGCACGGGTCTTTTTTCAGAAAATTGAAAATTTTAGTAGAAATAACTTTGAATTGATCAATCTGCTTTGGATCTAATATTCGCTTTTGTCATATCGAACAATCGGGTTATGTAACACGAGTGTGATGATGTCTATCAACATCTCTGTCCAGTGACCTGCCATTGGATGCTTATTGCATCGGGCGTCTATTCCCGACACACTGTTTTCCTGATGAATTCGTGATATATAGGGGATGATTACACTTTGGATGACAACACTTATTCCACAAGCAAAACCTCCACCGTGCGACTCTTTGGCCAACACATGTCAATCCCCGACAGCAGGGCAGTACACGCTTCTAATCGTTGCTTTTACTATCATGTCGTTTGGAGCTGGTGGCGTTAGGCCTTGCTCCCAGGCATTTGGAGCTGATCAAGTGGATCAAAGAGACAGTCCAAAGAATCAGAGGGTTCTTGAAACCTTTTTCAGTTTCTACTATGCATGTGGATGTTTCTCTGTTGTTATTGCAATGACGGTGATTGTTTATATTCAAGATCATTTCGGTTGGAAGATTGGGTTCGGAATCCCCGTCATTCTAATGCTCCTATCTGCTCTGTCTTTCTTCCTTGCTTCTCCGTTTTATTTGACAGTCAATGTAAAGAAGAGTTTATTTTCAAGCGTGGCGCAAGTCATCGTTGCAGCTTTTAATAATAGGAAAATGAGTTATTTGGCTGACAGAACAAATGTGAAGCATTACTATCAAAGGAAGGATTGTGAAGCATCCTTACCAAGTAACACATTAAGGTTGAATTTTTATTTTACTTAAAGGATATGTTATGCTATGCTTTTAAGTAGATCTGGCAAACGGGTTAATCAGATCGGTTCAGTT
This sequence comes from Heliosperma pusillum, assembly GCA_022085475.1. Lineage (NCBI taxonomy): Eukaryota > Viridiplantae > Streptophyta > Magnoliopsida > Caryophyllales > Caryophyllaceae > Heliosperma > Heliosperma pusillum. Next base: position 61,832 of record JAIUZE010006870.1, read on the forward strand.
TGGGTTTACATTGTTCGGGTGTACAAGAATTTGGTTCGGGTCGGGTTATTTCGGGAACGGGTCATATTATTAGGGTGGGTTGTTATCGAGTATGCAATAATAATCATATTTGAGTTGGGCTGAATAAGCTCGGGTCAGTTGGGGTGCGGGTCGGGTTATTACGGTAGGGTCAGTTTTGGCAGGTCTACTTTAAGTATCATTCTGTCATGTTTAATCATGTAATTTAATGTGTTTTTAGGTTCTTAAATAAAGCTTGCACCATTAAGAATCCTGACCAAGATGTTGGCTCTGATGGACTTTCCATTCATCCGTGGCGACTTACCACAGTGGAGGAAGTTGAAGGCTTAAAATCCCTTCTCAGAGTCATTCCGATTTGGTCAGCCTCTATCATGATGTCCGTAGTCGTGAACATTGGTTCATTCCCCGTCCTGCTAGCAAAGACCATGGACAGACACCTAGGCCCAAGCTTCGAAATCCCGGCTGCCTCTTTCACCACATTCCTCGTCATTGTCATAGTAATCTGGATTCCAACCTATGACCGAGTTCTCCTTCCATTGGCCTCAAAAATTCGTGGAAAGCCTGTCCGTCTTAGCGTAAAACTAAGAATGGGGATAGGTCTCTTCTGCTCTTCTATATCAATGGTGGTTGCCGCAATTGTAGAGAGCATCCGGAGGCAAAAAGCCATAACCGAGGGCTTAGAAAACAATCCTGAAGCAGTACTCCAAATGTCCGCTATGTGGACCATTCCTCAATATGTTTTCGCTGGCTTAGCTGAGTCCTTCAATGGTATAGGACAAACCGAGTTTTACTACTCAGAGCTACCTAAAAACATGTCAAGTATCGCAACCTGTCTATCCGGTGTAGGCCTGGCATTTGGAAGCTTGATCGCGAGCTTAATATTGAACGTCGTTGACGGTGTTACTAAGAAGGGTGGTAAGGAAGGTTGGATTACAAGCAATGTGAACAAAGGTCACTATGACTATTATTATTGGCTTATTGCTATGTTGAGCTTCACAAACATAGTTTACTACATGTATTGTAGTTGGCTGTATGGACCATTAGTGGAGCAAAGAAGGAAGGTGGCTCATAAGGAGATCAATTTAGGTCTTGATTATGCTTAGAAACACTAGTATGTATAGGCATGAAAATGTAGAGTTGCATGTTCAATTTTGTGTGTTAGACTATTTCTTACAGAAAGTGTGTTCTGTAATTTGTAATTAACTGTGATTGAAGTTCCTATGTAATTATTCTGTCTTGGATGGTCTCAGATTGTAAAACGGTCTATTTGAATAAAAAACCTCCTTTATAGTAATATATAAATGAATTTTTATAGAAAACGATCGTATAACAGTGTGACACCGTTTTATTATAAGATTTTATATGCTTTTTACGTAGTAATCTCCGAAACTTTATTTTTTTTGTTAATTAATTACTCATGTTACCCTTTAATTTTGTCATATATCTTAAGATAACCTTACTTTTAAGAATTTTTCCATTGTACCCGTGAGATCCACTTTTATGACCATGTTATCCTTAACGTAAGAGATAGTAAGTTTTGATCAGTATCTTTTATAATAATAGAATTTATTAAAATTATACTCTAAAATACACTCCTTAAATTCCACAAATTTTACCAAAATTGTACTCTATTCAGATAACAATTATACTCTAAATTACATTTTTCTTTCGACTTCTAGTCTCGTCTTAAAGCTACGGACTCTGATGTGCAAATTTTTAAATCATGCAAACGGGCTAGGCTGTTGGAATTAATGCTTCAAAAGAACAAAAATCTTATTTTCTATACTTTTACGAACGGTTTTCGGATTTGTAAATTATCTCGTCAAATGAATATTAAGTTGTACACACGGTCCTATAGGTGAGTTGCTATAAGTTGTATAAGTGTCTATGTGTTCTGTTGTGCGGAAGTGTGAATACCTCGTGTTGGGCCTCTGCTTCGTCAGTGTCCACGGTCCATAATAGTATAATATTGTCCGCTTTGAACCTAGCCCTCACGAATTTACTCTTGGGCTCCTTCTCAAAAGCATCCTATTATTATACATGTGGACACAAACATGTTCCTTGCTAGACGGCCTGGACCTCATGATTAATGCACAACCCATTATGAGTTTACTCATGTCCTTGGGTTTCGTAGTTCCTTTGTGTTTTGACCAGCCACTCTTTATCCCAAATGGGCTTCTCATTGGTACGTAGCCCCTCAATTTTGGGATAACAACATATTTATTTTTACCAAGTTTGAAAAGATCAATTATACTCATTTATTCTATTATTACCTTTTTATACATCCAACCTCAAAGAATTGCAGAAGATTGAATGTCATTGAGTCCGTGTGTATCAGAGCGGGGCATATTCAACTTTAAAACACCGATCTATTTCTCATACACAATTAAGATAAGACTCCTCCATTTTCAATATTAATATTAGGGTCTTGATTTTCGCAGTACACATTTTACTCATTATAGTACACTATTGACAATTATACCCTTTTCATTTCTCATCTCATTCTCTCTCTAAATTATTCTCTCTAATTCCCACCCATAGTTATGTACTATGTTGATAAATAATGCATTTCATTACGGAAGTAGTTACACTTTTAAATAAAATTTTCATATCTATCATCTAAAATTAAATCTAATTACTCTACAAACTTGAATAATGGATTATAATTATCTAATTATCAAACCGATTTAGTTGTATAAAATCTATTAATTTGTCTTGTTAAAGTTATTAGGTTTATCCATTATTGAAATTGATAAAATGCTTTTGCTTAGTGTGTACATACATGATACATGAGCACATCAGCACATTACATTCGAAGAAAGGATGCTTCGTATTTGCCTTCCTCACTGGTTTTAAAATTCATTTGCTTTGTCAATAAATCCACATGGCATATGACGAATTCATCTGTTTGTTATGTTATACTCCGTATGAACTTTCACATCCGTTTTCGTTTTGGCTGTGTATCTGGCCGGTTGGATTAGTGCTGCAATTTGGGTGTGGGATGGCGAGATTAGGTGGTGCGTTTGGAGTAACAAATGCATAAGGTAGAGGGGAGGTAGAGAAAATTGGGTTTAATGTGTTTTTTTGTGAAGGGTAACAAATGGAAAGATTGATGTAAAAAGTACTAAAATGAGTAAAAAACGTACTGCGAAAATAAACTCCGTAATTTTATTATTACATAAATCTTACATATGTTGTTAACTATGTTATTAGTATTATCTACTACTTGGGTCGCACCCAAATGGAGAAGATATAGTTCACTTCATAAGTTCTAGGAGAATTCACTTTAAAATCAATTGATAATGGTGGGAGCAGCCCAAGTTATAAAATGTTAAACTCGTTATTTATATGAATGTCTTCCCACACATAAAACTATAACATGGTATTAAGTTCAAGTTACGATCTTATTCTTTTTCTACCCACAACCAATTATAAAACTACAACACTGCCCTGCACAGGCGGAATCAAAATTCAAAAATAGGTATGGCTAAATCTTAACACTATAAAAATTGATAAAAATCATTTTGAGGTTCAAAACAGCGACACAATAAGTATTTAGAACGTAGGGGACTTTAGACTTGTGAAACTCTTTAATTCAATAAAAAAAAAATACTCCTTCAATTTCTATTTTCTTCTCATTAGCTTTTCAAAGTCTCCCAGGATTATCGAAGTTTGACCGCATTTATTGACAAGTAAAAGTTAAACGTTTTTTCAAAAATAATACTTTGTGGAAGATTGTTTGATAATAAATGAATTTTTATAGCTTGGAAAAACAATACTAATAATTTTGTCAACATTTACATTTATTTATAAAGTGTAAAAATTAATATTACCTAATTTTGTCAAAAATAATACTTAGGTAATATTGGGAATATTACCTAAGTCAAGTCGAGTTTCCGTCTTGTTAGACTTTCTTAATTACTACACTTTGTTTCTTATATTATTTAGGAAAACTATTATTATTATAATATTGTATTTTCTTAATTAGATGAGGAAACATAGAACTTTATTATTAGTATAAATAGACAGATTGATCTCATTATTATTATGCAATTTCTCAATAAAACCTATCTTTCCAATATGATATCAGAGCCAGACTGACCAAAGGTCACGTGTTCAAACCCTGACAGCCCCCAATATCTCATAAACTCACCAAGTGGAAAAACCCGCACATGGTATGGGGGCATGTGCACTAACCAACCACTCTTCAAGCCCAATGGGCATTCAAGTGAGGGGGCATATTAGAATATAACTATAATATATGTGCCACAACCATCACGTTAAGGTTTTGGTTGAGATGGTTCATCTATCAGTTTGAACATAATGTATCGTACCACACTTTTACGTAGGTTTAACTAAAGGCCGCCAATCATAATTCTCTAATCTTTAACGCCACGAAATATGTGACACAATGAACTGTACAATTTTTTGAGACCTTCCTAATAATATCTTGGCTTTAGTCAAATTGATCATAGATTCATAATTTCATAGCATTATCAAGCACCTAAATAAATACTCAAAAAAAAATGTCGGGGATTAGAATTTAATCCTTACCAATCTATGGTTCCGCCCTTGATAGATATGGGGAACCTAGCTAGTAACAAAGGGTAACCCTCGCTAATTCATAGTTCCAAAAAATGGTTTAAGTATATTAATTTTTGCTACCCGAATTTTTTTAATATGAGACTTTAACGTAAGTATTAACGACAAGAGAGAATGAAATTCGCTACCCTAAACTTTAATTTTTCTAGGTTCGCCTGTACGGGTAGTCGGGCAGCTACCCTACGTAGCACTATGGCAAAAGAAGACAGCAAAACCATGAGTTTTGATGGGCAGTTCACAAGATCGTCCCGCAATGCTTCTCCAACTATTGTGTGTACAGTGTACTGTCGTACTGCCTCCACCAACTAAAGGGTTCCTCAAATCTCAATGATCCAGGTCATGCAAATGTCGTGGAAGTCGCAATCTCAACTCTCGCTCCCGCTCCCGCAGCATCAACCACTCCCCAAATGGAGATCCTCTATGAAACCTCTTGCTTGTCGGGTTACTCCGAAACAAAATAGTCGGTTTGAATGAAAACATCAACATATTCTTAATATTCTTAATGTTGGTCGAGCCTTAGGTTTCAAGCTAATTTACCATATCTTTTTAGGGTGAATGCATTCTTGCGGTGGTTTGATTCCCGTCACCCAATTTTGAATGGTAAAACAATAAACCCTTTCAAGGTACTAGTAAATGGTATCAATTGGGCATTTCCGGGTCTTTGGTGTTAATGTTATGTGCATATTTACCGTAATGTGTAACAGCCTGACAGTGTAAGAGACCTTGGATAAAAATTAGCCTTTTACTAACAGCAATAGATGAATGATTTTTTTTATAAAGAGACCTTCGATATAAAACCGTCTTATTATAGAATTTGGGGCATAATTAAAGTCGACAAGGTGATAAATTAATTGGACGTATTACACGGTGCATCTTTATTAATTACCCACTTGGACAAAAGGGTTGGCGCTTATATAATTTGGAGGCAAATAAATATTTCGTGTCCCGACTATTCGATGCATTTTCGTGTAATGGCATATGATCTTCCACTAAAGCATTTGACCTTTTTTATAATGTTGGGTCTCAAACATGTGATAACTTGCGACATCTCCCACTAAAGCATTGTAGTTAAGGAGGAAGTATCCTCTTCCTTTCTTAAAACTAAATAAAGGTTCATTACTTCTCAGTAATTAGGAATTAAATTGAGGGCAACTGAATAATTGTACATTTATTTGTAAATGAAAAGTCAAATGAAAGAGATTGAAATATAATAATGTATTTTTGAGAGAAAATGGAAATATCCATTTTCTGTACTCATTATCTCAAAAATTTGCTCAAATGATGCGGAAATAAATTTATAGTTTTGATCAGAATCGTGTAGCTTGAACTCAAAAATTGTTCTATATTGTTGAGTTTACGTGTTATAAAATAGTTACAGTTATAAAATAGTTACAGTTATAATTAGATTTACAGGTTTGTTTATGATCTTTTATAAAGGTTACTTTTTAGTTTGATTGTGAATATATGATCCATGTATGGCCGTATGAAGTAGGGTTTGTTAGAAAATAGGAGTTTATTACAATCATAAATACAATCGATAATTTAAAATGAGAGAACTTGAATGTTTGGGAGAACGATCTTCATGCTGAACTGGTAATAAAAACATACAGAAAGTAAATCATCATCTTCCCCCAACCTCAATTTGCCTCAACCCTCCTCTAAGGCGAGCGTGAAAAATAACGAGTGTATTTATAATTTTAATTTAAAAATGGTTTAAAATATTGTGTGTTGTTAATATAACGTAACCGATTGTATAGTTTATGGTGGATGAAAAATTGTGTATATGTTACTTGGTATCTCCTTTATATAAAAGGAAAAACATTTCCTTTCTTCTCTTTGATCACTGCTTTTCAAGGTCAACAAATCAACAAACAAAAATTACAATTAACATCCAAAAATACAAATAATCAATAAAAAATGCGACAACCCATACGATTTTTAAAAACAATTTAAAATTATGAAAGTTGTGCACATTTGGTCAAAAGAAAAATTATACAATGAATAATAATATGTAAAAAATAAAAAAAATGATATATTGTAACGAAGACTAAATGGGGTCAAATAATTAGAATTAAATTGCTTATGGAAAAACATAAATATTAGAAGAAAAAATATGAAGACGGGTTATTTCGGATTTAAAAGTAACCCGTGCATTTTTTTGTACGGGATTAAAACTAGCTAATTCAACTCTACTAACTTGGAGAAATTGAATTTTTTAGCATTTAAAGTTTGTAGTCAATTATACCTATTCATTCATGTCTAAAATGATTGAAGGTAGATATTTTTTTATCAATAATTTAGCTCTTGTTTTATCATTTCTTAGGATGACAATGGAAAAAGTATGGGAGAATTTCATAACTCAATATATATTTATACGTATATTTACCACTTAATATTATATTTTTAATATTGCTTTCAAATTATTCTTGAAAACATGTTAGATTAGAATTTGTCGACTTCCATTTTCTAATTAGTCTAATTAAAACAATGATCATTATTCAAGTTAAGCTCCACTTAAAATTGATAAACCTAAGTAAAACGCATGAAAACCATTAAAGTAATACGGAGTATTCTTTTGTTTGACAACGCATAACCCCTTAATTTGCACTTCCTACATTTTTTTATCAATGCATAATAATAAAACGGGTTTATGACTATTTTAACTCTCTTTATTCTCATAATCTCATTCACCTCCATATTAATTATTTAAGGATAATGTGGTAAAGATGATCGCAAAAAAATATTAAAAGAGAAAAGAAACACAAATGCGGTAATTAATAAAAGGAAAATGCCAAAAAAAAAAGGCAAGTCGAGTGATAAAAAGAATCTGGAGGCTTGGTGAGTTGGTCGGACCTGCTTCTTTTGATCTTTATGATTCACAAACTCACATGGCTGCACTTTTGGTCTTTAGTATCTACATATTGTGTTGTTGTGTTACTTGTGTACCTTCCAGGCTTTCACAGCTTTCCACTATATATAAAGAATAGTTAAATACCACTCAGCGACTAGGGTACCAAAATTAGTGTAACCAAGTATGTTTTTCTTGGATTCCGTTTAAGGCCCGTTTTCAGCTGAAAACGGAATTGATCCAACTTAAGAAAAACACATGTTTGTTACCAAATACTTCGTAGCTTGATTAGATTTAGTTTCTGAAATGACCTAACGGTGAGTTGAATGAAGAGATTGAGAGCGGATAATGATTAAATATTGTCCTATTAGAGGAAATGGAAGAAAATGGAGAGAAATGAAATGGAGAGGATCCATACTCTCCGTAGCTTGCTTGTTATTTCTTAGCTTGCTTTTTGTATTTCTAACCTCGGTAACAAATGTTATTATTGTTAAGGATACAACACCGTCTCGAACCGAGTCAAGTCGACGCGGTCAAAGAACTCAACCGTAATGCTACAAACGAGGAGTACAATGGACTATTAACAACCTAGAGTATCTAGAAGAATACTAAGGAGAAGGAGGATGAGGCAAAAGTTTACTACTTTAACGGTATAGACTAATAGAATATAAATATAATATATGTGCCTTAACTATCATATTAGGGTTTTGGTTGAGATGATTAATCTATCATTGTTTCAATTCAAACTCCTTGTGACCAGATGTCACTGGTTCAAACCCTGACAGCCACCAATATCTCATGAACTTACAAGCTTGACTATTCTTAGGAATAAGCGAGATCGAGTAATAAAAGATCGATTACTAACAATATGCACATAATATTTCATACTTTAACAACGCTATAGAGTTTCTCAAGTTTTTAGTTTACCACTATACGAAAGAAGACGGACATACACCAATGATACTTCTTTAGTCTTGTCTTTATTTATTACTCCCTTCCCATTGTTATCATTTCCCTTTCTATTTTAGGATTATTTAAAGAAAAATGGATAAAATATTTATTTTACCCTACGAAAGTTGAGACAATAATATTGTGGTGAAGAAGGGGTAGTTAACTAATAATCTAGGACTAATAGTGGATGTTAAAACTTTTTCATTACTAAATTTAGAAATATGTTAATTATTTTTGGATAAATATTGGAAAAGTGGGATAATGAAATTAAGGTGGAGTGATGTTCAGAAATATAAGGGACAAAGAACAATCGTTTTCGTCATGGAGTTTTCAGGGTTGCTAGTAATTGCTACCACATACTACCCTCTAGGTTCGCCCCTGCCACTACCACTACCACTATCACTAAATGTATATTTAGTTGACTAATGACTACTTGGCTACTTGGCTTGGAGATTATTGTGATGTTTTCGGCAAAATGCTGACCACTAAAAGAGTGGAAATCATTAGTAGCACACTAGAACGTATATCAACTAGTAGGTTGGACCGTTGAGGCGTTGTCATAGCAAACACTTTGACGTTAAGTATAGAAGCATACATTAGGGTTGTTCAACTATTCGGGTTAGGCCAGACTGACTTGGGGGCGGTCTGGCTTTTGCTAGGCGGTTCATAGCCAGCCCATGGTAGGGGCGGGTCGGGTTTGGTAGTGGTGGACCCGGAACAGACTAAGGGGCATATCAAGGACTCAAGGACAAAAGTCAAACACAAATTCTCATTGAATACGACACATATTTGTCATCAATGAGACCAAGTGAAAATCAAAAATAGCTAAAGAGTAATAAATGACTTGTCTTTATCTATCAATATTGGCTATATTTGACTTGTCACAAGTCTATGATAGATATGCTTGTCACAAACAAGAAGTTGTGCATTTTTTTCATGTCCTCGGTTTTTGGAGCCTTAAATAAAATAGTACATTATGGCCCTTTCAAATGATATAATACTGGCAACTTTCCTATCGTCTTATAAAAGTACTCTCTCCGTCTCGGTCAACTGTTGTTATATTTCTTTTTATGGTGTTTCAAATTTTCAATCAATTGTTGTCCTTTTTATGGGACTATTGTCCACTTGTCATTCACTAAGTGGAATCATAAATGATCCCCCACTATTTCTTTAATTTTCTGATAAAATGGAAGAACAACACTTGATCAGGATGGAGGCAGTATCATGTAGAATAAGGCAGGCAGATCAAGAGAATAACCCAAATTTATCATTTATTTGTTTAGTCTACGTTATGTACATTTGACCATATTACCGCGCTCGCTCATTTATTCTCTTCTCATTTTACATCTCTCTTTTGTACGATAGACTTGCACTAATATATATTGTATTTAGAAACAATAAGTCTTGCTTATGACGAAGCGATCCGTCGCAAGCTTGAGACGGGTCAAATTCCCCTCACAAGGAGCAAGTGACAAGGCAAGTGGGGGGCTCCATTTGCACCCCACTTGCCCCCACTTGCTCTTTGTGAAGGGGATTTGACCCGTCATAAGCTTATGACGGGTCGGTCCGTCATAAATGAGAATTTGTGAATTAGAAAAAACAAATCAAATCTTGCACTACATACAACACCACAAGCAATATATTTTTTTTAAAAACAAAAGAAAAGAAAAAAAAAGCAAACAAGTGTAGTGCACAATTCACAAACCTACCTCACTCCATCACGACCACCGTGGACCATCCACCCCTCTCCGGCCACCCTTCCTCACCCCCTTTGCCACCACGTCGCCTCAGTTCATTCCCCTCACTAACGTCCGGTAGCGTCATCAATTTAGTGGTACCCAATATAGTGTGTGTGACGTAATAGTGTAATACTGTAATTAGGTACAACTAATGGCCTATTGGCCTTTACATGTACATTTTATTAAAAGTACTCGCATTATTTTTCTTTCCAATTCCTTCTATTCGGTATTTCAACCGTAAATTTTGACATGTATATATAACTTTTTTTAAATGATATTTTGTGAAGCATTTTTTCATAATTATAAATGCAAATATCTTAATTTTATTTAGTCAAAATATTACTTTTTGAGTTATTTATCGTCAAAGTTTGTCAAAGAAATTAAAAAAAGGATCAGAGGGAGTAATTATTGTTTTTTTTAAAATATAATAAAGTGCGTGCTTAATAATATTATAATATAGGAGATGAGAATTTGAACCTCTGTCTTAATCACTAAATTAAAACATTTTCAGTAAAAAGAGTAATTGTTACTTTGGTACTTGTTAGTAAAAGCAAACTAGTCTTAAACCCGTGCAAATTGCACGGGTATGCTGTTTTAAACATTGTCATTAATTTATTATCAATAAATAAGTTGTTTTAAACCCGTGCAAATATGTTGTATGAAATTAGATTAAAAAAATTATATTAGATTTTTATGCAATTAAAAGAGCTTAATAAAATGATAAAAAAAAAATTTACCTTGTTGAAAATAATCTAAATCTAAACTTTTAAAAAGTTGAAATTATATGTGCTTATATTTGTTTTAAAGCAAAGTCTACCCAATGTGGTCAATATCAGTTGTGTACGTTTAACAATTGATGATCAATTCAGTACTTCGTATAACGTTCTGATATATAATATGTTACAAAAAAATGTGAATTTTTACTAATATCATATATAAATTAAATAACTATATGTTTATAATTAAAGAAAATAATTTTCCGTAAAAGTTGATAATCGAACTTGATCTGACTCTAACCCAATCAAAACCTGTATAAACTCGACCCGTACAAACCCGTATTATACAAATCTAAAATAAACTCACCCGTTTTTTTTACTCAAACTCAAAATAAAAAAGCCCGTTACATGTCCGCCTAATAACTCATTTGACAGGTCTTACTGTAACAACCCGAAAAGTACCCAATTTGCTTAAGCAATAGCTTATGGATACTTTTCAGTAGAACTTAAGTTTTTAATATAGGAATTTTTGTTCCGAGTCGTATTTTGAAATTCCGCGTTCGTATTTGGAATTTTTGAGAGATTTCATGAAAAGACCGTTTTTGGTCATCTTTGACTTTTCTTGACTTTTAAACCGTCTTTGACTTTTTCTTGATTTTTTAAAGTCGTCATTGACTTTTTCTTGGCTTTTAAGTCGTCCTAAACTTTTCTTGACTTTTAAGTCATCTTCGACTTTTCTCGACTTTTCAGTCAACTTTGACTTCCGTTGACTTTTCCCTACTCGTCTCATAAGTATGAAGACCGAAATTTTATTTAAAAAAATAATATTTTTGATTTATTTTTATTTAGATTTATTAAGATTTATCATAATTTAATATAATTATTTTGAATTTATTCGGAATTTAAAGAATAACGTTTACGGTTTTAACCGCACGTCATTTAACTATTCCCGACTCATCGTAAAGCGCGAAACAAAATCGAAACTCGACTTTGGCATGAGTCACACGCGCGTGTCATCGCTTTCCACTCACAACTAGATATTTTATTTGTTTTGAATAAACTAATAATAATATCTAGATATTTTTCTACTTTATCGATCCGTCAACGGAGATTACGCAAATCGAGCAAAAACAGACCCGGCAAGCACAAGACCACACGGCTCATTTTCCTCTCTAATAGCCTTTGATATTTGTATTACTTTTGATTACAAAATCATAATATCTAGATCACTATTTGCTTTATCGATCAATTAACGAAAATTACGCAAAACGCTCGAAATCAGACCGATTCTTCACCCTACCACACGGCTCAAAAGTCCTCTAATAGGACTTGATATTTCATTACTTTTGAATACAATATCTTAATATCTAGATATTGGGTGTAATTAACTTTATCGTTAATTATATTTAATCGATTACCGTAAAATAATTATTAAACGCGAGTCAATTACGGAACAACAATTTCAAAACTCGACACCTTTATTGGTCTATAAGTACACGGCACACACACACCCCACTTTACTCACAAACAACTTTTCATTTTACAACAAATCAAAATAAGATCAAAACATCACTTTATTAAATCGTTCTTCGTGTTCTTCGTTGTTCATCTTATGTTCTTCATCGTTCTTGAGCAAAACCTCCATAAATCCTTCATTTCTTAATTAAATCCTTCCTTATTTATATTTCTAGGATCTCCTCTTCGCTCTCCATCTTCTAGTACGGTTTATTTTCAATTCCGTCAAGATCGTTTTCAACATTTAATTATGGAAAATTAAGTTTAAGTTCTAATAATTGTTTTTCTTGTTAGTTCTTATAGGGGAAGAGTTTGAAGACGAATTTGGAGACTCTTATATTTTGGGTGAAGACTAGTAGAAGGGTTTCTTAATTATTACTTCTTATATTTTGTGTGCTAAGTGGTTTGCTAGCTAAGGTAACAATTCCGATTTACTCGACGAATTAATGTCACATAGCCTTAGTTTTTGTTTTTGTAGTTTTTAGTTTTGGCTCATGTTATGGTATTTAGGATTTTAGTTAGTAACATAGTCTTTAGTTTTGTTTCTTTTGATTTTGGTTCATCTTTATTTTTGGTTCATGTTTTTATGATTTATGGATTTTTAGTTAGTAATATGTTAAGTAGTAAGTATTATGTTGTTTTATGATTCTTGATGATTTTTATGTTTTATGGAATTTTTATGTTGTCTTATGATTCTTGATGATTTTTATGTTTTATGGAATTTTTATGTTGTTTTATGATTTTTGATGATTTTATGTTTTATGGAATTTTTATGTTGTTTTATGATTTTTGATGATTTTTATGTTTTGTGGAATTTTATGTTGTTTTATGATTCTTGATGATTTTTAAGTTGTAGGAAATTTTTATGATGATTTAAGTGTTCTTGATGATTTTTTTAGTTGTAGGAAATTTTTATGATGATTTAGTGTTCTTGAAGAATTTTAATGATTTTTACTAAGTTATGATTTTTATGTTGTTTATGAAATTTTAACAAGTTTAGTGTTCTTGAAGAATTTTAATGATTTTTACTAAGTTATGATTTTTATGTTGTTTTAGTGTTCTTGACAAATTTTGATGATTTTTAATAATAATGATTTTTGTAAGGATGGATGTTAACATGGTTGTTTGATGATTAAAACAAGTTGGAATTGATTTTGGTGTTGTTTGTTGGTGAACCGTGGGGAAGGGGCTGAACCGGACCAACCAGACCGGTCCAGGCCGGTTCAGACCGGTCTGGGTTGGTCCATGGTGGGTCCGGGATTTGGTCTTTGGGTTGTGTCGATGTTTGATAGTTTAATTGTTGTTTGGACGGGTTTTAAATATGTTAAAACATGCGGGAATTTTTAAGAAGCGGTTTTAGAAATTTTAATCAAACCAGCCATTTTAAGCAAAACAGGCCCGTGGGGCCCATCTAAGTCCATGTGGGTCCGGCCCAACTCAGCCCGTGGGTCCTACCTTGGGACTCGTGACGGTTTTTGAGTTATCGACATTTTTATCGTGTTTTGTAATATTTAGCAAGTGGGAAATATTAATAAGTAAAATATTTAATTAAAAAGGTTTTTCATTAAATTATTATTTCTCACATGTTAGAAATTATAAGACGAGACCGTGGTTTAATTTAATCTTCTTTTAGTCAAACGGGTTTTTGGGTATAATATGATAATTCACATGTTAGAAGTTTTAATAAAATAACATGTAATGATTATGTTGATTTTATGTCTATGTGATAAAGACTCTGTTTCTAGCCGGTTTGATCCAACGGGTTTGGTCAAACTAAGATCTAGTCAGCCCCGATTTGACTGATGACCCGTCGCGGGACTCGGGTCGGGGATTTGTCTTCAAGTGAGGTTGTATTTAATTAATGAATTAGCCTTAGTAGATATGAGGCGATATGATATTTGATTATTATTGATATGCAATTAGTCACATGATAGGATGTTTTTCCCGTGACTGTTTATTATATGGTTGGTGTCGTGTTGACTAAGTACCCATAGAGAATTATGAGTATATGGCGTCTTGACCATTCTAATTCTAAATGAGTATCTTGGACCATGACATTGATAGGCCATACTATCTTTAACGAGCATACGGAGTTTATCGCTTGATAGCTTTTGTGTCTCGGCTTGTTGGGTTTATATCCAAGTCGGGGCATGGTTTCCTAATCCATTTTGGAGTTGAACGCAGCTTAAGTACTAGCCTCTCTGCTTAGGGGTCTCCTAGTAGAGTTTCTCATAGACGGTTATGTCCCCATGGGACGGGGAACGGAATAGCTGTTGTCGCTAGGTCTGATCAGTCTAGGACTAGGATGTTTTCCTACCTTGTTGTATAGCCTCGAGTTACAGAAGTCGACTATTGACTGTCCTAAGAACTTATGCCTGTTTGTAGAAGTATTTGTCTTTCATGTATGTATGATTCTATGAGGTCTAGAAGGTGAGATGCAAGCCGGCTAGGATTGATAGAGTTTGGATTAACGGTTGTTAACTGATTCACATGATTACGTGTTGATTAGGGTTTGAGTGTATCATGGCCACGTTACAGGGTAACCTCTGAGCTAGCATACCAGCTTCCCTACCTCGAGTTATAGTTTATTATCGGTTTCACATGATAGCTTTCACATGCTAGGTTAATTGTTAGTTATCTTTTTCATAACATGAAAAGCATATCATATATGTTAAAGTTTTGTATTGTTCATATACATTGCTTTTATGTTATTCATGTTTTATTAAACTCGACATTTCGTGGCTGGGAGAACTCGTAGTTACTCCCCACTGACTGTGGCTTCCGTGTTTATATTTAATGCGGTTGGCAGGTTTGTGATGCATACTTGGGTACATTGACGAGCTAGCGAGTGAAGTATTACCTTGGACCTATATTCGGTTCTTAGGATTGTATTATTTAATACACTCTTTTATTTCCGTATTTATTACGGAGATATGTCTCCC